>RJWK010028561.1:0-25753 GCA_004363435.1 Platanista minor | reverse complement strand
AAAAAAAAAAAAAAAAAAAAATGTTTCTGAAGAACCTAGGGGCAGGACAGGAATAGAGACGCAGACGTAGAGAATGGACTTGAGGGCACGGGGAGTAGGAAGGGTAAGCTGGGATGAAGTGAGAGAGTGGAATGGACATATATACACTACCAAATGTAAAATAGACAGCTAGTGGGAAGCAGCTGCATCGCATGGGGAGATCAGGTCGGTGCTTTGTCACCACCTAGAGGGGTGTGAGGGGGACGCAAGAGGGAGGGGATATGGGGATATGTGTATATGTATAGCTGATTCACTTCATTATACAGCAGAAACTAACACAACATTGTAAAGCAATTATACTCCAATAAAGATGTGTTAAAAAAATAAAATAAAATATACATACCTTAATTTTAAAATACTTTATTGCTAAAAAATGCTATCCATCATCTGAGCCTTCCTCAAGTAGTTATCTTTTTGCTGGTGGAGGGAGGGTCTTGCTTTGATGTTGATGACTGATCAAATGGTGATTGCTTAAGGTTGGTGTGGCTCTGGTCGCTTTGTTGTTTTTTTTAATTAATTAATTAATTAAATTTATTTTTGGCTGTGTTGGGTCTTCGTTGCTGCGTGTGGGTTTTCTCTAGTTGCAGCGAGCTGGGGCTACTCTCTGTTGTGGTGCACGGGCTTCTCATTGCGGTGGCTTGTCTTGTTGTGGAGCATGGGCTCTAGGCACGTGGGCTGCAGTAGTTGTGGCACATGGGCCCAGGAGTTGTGGTACGTGATCTCAGTAGTTCTGGCTCACGGGCTCTAGAGTGCAGGCTCAGTAGCTGTGGTGTGTGGGCTTAGTTGCTCTGCGACATGTGGGATCTTCCCAGACCAGGGCTCGAACCCATGTCCCCTGCATTAGCAGAAGGATTCTTAACCACTGCACCACCAGGGAAGCCCCTGCAACTTCTTAAAATAAGACAACAGTGAAGTCGGCTGCATCAGTGACTCCTCCTTTCACGAACGATTCCTCTGGAGCAGGCAACACCGTTTGACAGCATTTTACTCACAGTAGTACTGCTTTCAAAATTGCAGTCAATCCTCTCAAACCCTGGCTCTGCTTTATCAACTAAGTTTATATAATATTCTAAATCTTTCATTGTCATTTCAACCACCTTCACAGCATCTTCATCAGGAATAGATTCCATCTCAAGAAACTGCTTTCTTTGCTCATCCATAAGAAGCAACTCCCCGTCCGCTGAAGTTTTATCATGAGATTGCAGCAATTCAGTCACATCTTCAGGCTCCACTTCTAGTTCTAGGTCTCTTGCTATTTCCACAACATCTGCAGTTAAGTCTTGAATCCCTCAAAGTCATCCATGAGGGTTGGAATCAACTTCTTCCAAATTCCTGTTAATGTTAATGTAGAATGGTGACTCCTTCCCAGCAGGTTTTCAATTGACTTTGCCTGGATCCAACAGAGGAATCATTATCTAAGGCAGCTATAGCCTTATGAAATGTACTTCTTAAATAATAAGACTTGAAAGTTGAAATTGCTCCTTGGTCCATGGGCTGCAGAATGGTTATTGTGTCCTAAGGCAGGCATGAAAACAACATTAATCTCATTGCTCATCTCCATCAGAGCTCTTGGGTGACCAGATGCACGGTCAACGAGTAGTAATATTTTGAAAGGAATCTTTTTTTTCCAAGCAATAATAGGTCTCAACAGTGGGCTTAAAATATTCAGTAAAACATGTCATAAGCAGATGAGCTGTCAGCCATGCTTTGCTGCTCCGTTTATAGATCAAGGAGTAGATTTAGCATAAATCTTAAGGACCTTAGAATTTTTGGAATGGTAAATGAGCACTGGCTTCAACTTAAAGTTGAATTAACCCCCAACAGAAGAGTCAGCCTGTCCTTTGAAGCTGTGAAGCCAGGCACAGACTCTTCCTCTCTAGCCATGAAAGTCCTAGATGGCATCTTCTTCCAATAATAAGGCTGTTTTGTCTACATTGAAAATCTGTTGTTTCGTGTGGCCACCGTCATTGATTATCTTAGCAAGTTCTTCTGGATAACTTGCTGTAGCTTCTATATCAGGACTTGCTGCTTCACCTCGTACTTTAGGTCACAGAGACAGCTTCTTTCCTTAAGCCTCATGAACCAGCCTCTGCTGCTTTTCTCCTGCAGCTTTCTCACCTCTTCCAGCCTTCATAGAGTTGAAGAGAGTTAGGGCCTTGCCCTGTATTAGGCTTTGGCTTAAGTGAATGTTGTGGCTGGTTTGATCTGCTACCTAAACCACTAAAATTTCTCCACATCAGCAATAATGCTGTTTTACTTTCTAATCATTTGTGTGTTCCCTGGAGTAGACATTTTAAATTTCCTTCAAGAACTTTTCCTTTGAGTTCACAACTTGGCTCACTGTATGGGGCAAGAAGCCTAGCTTTCAGTCTATCTCACCTTTCCATGTGCCTTACTCACTAAGCTTTATCATTTCTAGCTGTTGATTTAAAGTGAGGGATGTGAGAATCTTCCTTTCACTTGAAGACTTAGAGGTCACTGTAGGGTTATTCACTGGCCCAATTTCAACATTTTTGTGCCATGGGGAATAGGGAGGCCAGAGAAGAGGGAGAGAGACAGGGGCTTGGCCAACTGGGGAAGCAGTCAGAACACACACAACATTTATCAGTTAAGTTCACTGTTCACCATCAGATATGACGGGCGCTGTTCCTGGCACCCAGAAACAGTTACTACAGTAACATCAAAGATTACTGATCAAGGACCACCACAACAAATATAATAATAATGAAAAGGTTTGAAATATTGTGAGAATTACTGAAATGTGACACAGAGACACGAAGTGAACGTATGCTGTTGGAAAAATGGTGCCAGTAGACTTGTTCGATGTAGGGTTGCTGCAAACCTTCAATCTGTGAAAAACACAATATCTGGAAGCATAACAGAGCGTAGTGCAATGAAAGGAGTTATGCCTATGAGTCTACTGTGCAGACACTATCATTATCATTGTTTAACAAATAAGGAACCAATGTTCAGAGATTCGATAATTCAATCAAGATCACAGAGCCAGCAAGAGAAAATGACTCCATATATATGTCATTGTGAAGCTCATGTTATTCCCAGCATTCTCAAAAGAACTCTCACATAGCAGGGCACATGATAGTAGGCCCATTTTCTAAGTGAGGAAACCAAAAATCAGAAAGTCAAACTGCCTTTCTAGTGTACACTGGAGCCGGAACTAGAAGTTACAGTTTTTCTACCACATCACAGTTGGTATGATCTAAAGAGAATAATTTGTAATAGTGGTTTCATTGATAGAAAGTCTGCAACATTCTGAAGACAGAGCTTAAGTTAATAAATAAAAATAATGTGTTTTCTTTCTTTCCTTTTTTTTTTTTCCTACCCTTTTTGGCTCATTGGTAAATAGACTTTGTAAATTTATTTTATTAGTGAATTCAACTATTGTACTAAAAGTACAAAGGGATATAATTGAGATAAACTAAAAACAGAATAAATGAACTAAAAATATACCATTTTCACAAGGGAAACCACAATTTTCTAGGCTACATTCCCTAGAGCTAGAGAATATACTTTTAATGAGCTTTGAGTAATCACATAAATTGAAAACCTAACCTTGTAATGCCTGATAGTGATCTAAACTACTTAGCTGTGTTTTGTATTATACCACAAAACAGTGGTTTGTTCACGAAATGTAACAAAATATCATGTGTTATTCATACTTTGGCCTTAGGCTTACATGTGTTGAAACCATAATCCCCGATGTATTTCAGAGTATGTTTGGACAACGAAAGTTACTCTATGAAAATGACCCAAAAGGAAAACCCTATTCCATTAAAAACACAAATTGCTAAGAGTTAAATGTTTAAGTATTGCCTAGAGTGTATAAAGAATATTTAAAATATCACGCTCATTTTTCCCACTTAAAAAAACAAAAAAGGAACATTCAGGAACCATACAGGAAAGCTGTAAATTAGCTGCTATATCCTGATCTACTTCGTATATGCTGCATTATGTAACGTGGAAGACACGAGATACCACATCCCAACAAAGACCTGCTTGATAGCAAGAGCTTCAGATTCAGAGAGAAAGGGGTTACCCTGGCTGCTAATATGGAAGACTTGTCAGGGTAATGTCAAGGGTTAACATTAAACATTACAGTTTGGAGGTTCTCAAGTCAAGATACCTGAAGCCCATCTTGGGGATGTTTGTGGACATTATTTAGGCTGTAAATTCTCCAAGGACAGTGCTGTCATAGTTAAGAATGTGAACAATGGGATCAGAAACTACATTTGAATCCCAGTTCTGTAATTCACGAGGTCCATGACCTTCGGAAAATCACTTCACCTCTCTGAGCCTTAATTTCCTCATTTCTTATATACTCAATACTCAAATACTACTCACTTCCCTCAGTGGGTTGGGAGGATTAAAAGAGATGGCATATGTAAAATACTTACCAAATTTCCTAGCAGCTAGTAAGCACTCAAGTTTTAGCTACTACTATTATTATTTTTATTAATATTTTATGAATAATCATTGTGTTCTTAGTACCTAACACAATGCCCATAAATATTAAGGAATAAATAATGTTTGTAAACTGAACTGAGCTTTGTGGCCAAGAGTGTGAAATCTTACACTACTCCACTTAATTACAAAGGAAACCTTTAAAGCACCATTATTCAAACTCTGGGAAATATTGGGTTGGTCATCAAGTAAGACTGGGAAATCTAAGTTAAACAAAATCAGTATTTTCTTTCCCACAGAACTTCTCAGAGCCTTTAATGTGATTATGAATCCCCTAAAGAGGTATAATATACAGCCTTCAGTGCTTCTTAAATTTACTGTACAGTTTCCTCATCTATAAAACATAAGATTTTACAGTATGATTTCTAAATTCCTCCCTCCTCGTTGAGAGGTTAGAATTATAGGCATTTTTCAGAACTAGGTATGCATATGAATATAGATAAAAAATGAACGTTGATTCCCCCTTGAGATCAGAACAAATTAGATCTTTTTCCATTTTCCCATTCCAAAGCCCACCCCAAATGAACACGATCTTTGACACTTTATCACATATATAACTTAATACTGGCTTTAACCTGAACAGATCCAGTTCATGGAGAGTTTATTTTTCAGTCGTTTCTGATTTAATATGATTTTTTGAAAACATACATTGACATTAAATCCAAGATGTTAAAGCTAACAAACTCCACAATGAAGACTCAATCATGTAGGAGTACATTAAAAAACAAACAAACAAGCTTACTTCTGAATAGATTTCTCATTAAGATCAAATGTTACCCAAATCCACATCCTTGACAACATTTGACATTTAAAAACCAGGTAGTGAAACTGTGACTTTACTAAGTAAAAGAGAAGCATGAGATGCTCCAATTTTGCCTCTCCCCGTCTCTACACATGGAGACTCTTCTTGGCATTCTCACTGATTCCTCAGGCTCCACGTGGTGAGTCCCAAATCTCCCCCATTAGCCATTTTCTCTCTTTAAGCTCAAGACCCATACCCATATTTAGTGCATATCCTTACACGCAGTCACCTCAAATTCAAAGTGAAACACATTATTGCTATGAATCATTTTCTGCTCACCCTGGTATCACTGCCGGATCCACTACGCAAGATTTCCTGCCTTCTTCCATCTTCCTCATCCTCCACACCTAATCAGTTTCCACCTCCGTTTTCCAGTTAATCCTTTTCCCTGGATCCCCACTCTCATGCTTTTTTCTTTTCTACTCCAATAGTTTGTTAAATAGCCTCCTATTTGTCGGTATTTTGGCATTCCTTCACCCACTATCCCTCTGCTACCTTCCCGAGATATTTCTAAAATGAAGAGCAGTGGTTATACTCTCCTGGTTACAATGCTTCCATGACTTCCCATCTCCAGTTGTACAAAATCCAATCTGCTTAGCATGCTAGATAAGGCCCTTCACAAGCTGGCTCTAAACAACCACTCTAGCCTCGCTCTACTCTCCTCTCCATTTCTTGGGCTCCAGACTCTCAAGAGACTCTGTCTTTCTCCTTTTTTTTTTTCTCTTTTCTTTTTTGCAATTGTAATCGCTGAATAAATATAAATTTATTTTATGATTTAATGTAGCATTTCAAAACAGTTCCCATTATCTTTAGTCACCATTATAAGTATACATTTCCCCCTAGAACTATTTATTTATTTTTTGAATGAATTCAATTTTTTTTCCTTTTTCTAACTTTCGATTTTATATTGAAGTATACTTGATTAACAATGTTGTGATAGTTTCAGGTGTACAGCAAAGTGATTCAATAATACATATACATACATGTATCTATTCTTTTTCAAGTTCTTTTCCCGTTTAGGTTGTTACATAATACTGAGCAGTTTCCTGTGCTATATAGTAGGTCCTTGTTGGTGATCTAATTTAAATATAGCAGTGTGTATACAAGTCAATCCCATGCCTTTCCTGAGTCACACACAGTACCATTCCTTCTCTACCACCTACTATCTGCTATGTCCCACTTTGTCCAATGGGCAAACACACAAACAACTCTCAGTATTTACCTCTCCCATCCTACGAAGTATATCTTAACTTCTGCCCCTTCATAGTGCTGTGATCCCGACTTTTGCGTTTCCCCAACAACTTGCGCCTTTTCTTATTAATGCCTTTTTCTATTGAGAGTCTCAAAGTCCCGCTCTAGACTGAGCTTCTCAAGATTCTAGGTATCTCTTTCATCCCCCATCTCCAACCCTACACAACCGTGCACGGTGCCCGATACAGATAATCTTTGCTGAATGACAAAAATAAATAAATAAACACATGAAATTCAAATACAATTTTAAGCCCTGAAATTGGAATATTAAGGTTAAAAAGAACTATATTAAACGTAAGGAAAAGTGTTCAAATATGTCAAAAATCTTGTACTCCCCCCAAAACATGACATTTGTTAAACAGAAGGTGTGAGTTAATAGGTGATTCTCCTTGTGATTCCAATTACTCTGAACGCAAAGACAGTACACTTCGGTGTAATAGCGCCATTGAACTGAATGCCATTAGAACAAGATTAAAGCCACGTTAGGCACAGAAAGGAAACCGGTGCGTATGGAGTCGACCGGCGTAGAACATAAAATGAGTTTTTGTCTGTTTCTTTGCTCAGATTAGATTTGAAATTACACTAAACAACCCAAGTCTCTGTTTTCATGACCATCATCCTGCACCAGCAGAGCATCACCCCTGAGAAGAAAGTCTGCCCCTGCGTTGGCAAAAGCTTGAACTCCATTAGGCCAGGTGCTGCGCGGCGGCCGCAGGTGTTGCTCTGCCCAGCAGAGGGCGCGCAGCCCCCAACACCGAGCAAGGCGGGTCAAGGAAGACGGCGAAGCCGGGGTGAAGTTCAAGAAACCAAAGCCTCGGAATCCGGGTCAGCGCGCTGACCTACCGTCCTCGCCTGCTCCCTGGCACTCTGTTCTGTTCTTCCCACTCACAGTGAGGTGTTAGTGAACTTCCATACCTCAGGCACACCAGTTTTGGAGCAAATGGGGAGAGGGGAAAGGGGAGGCTGTTCATGGAGGGCCATGATAATTTCTTGGAAAAGGAAACTTTAACTCACTCCTACTGAGCATCACAGCTACAGAAAGCATCCCAAACCGGTTCTATCATACATTCGGGTTCCTCCCTCCTAAGAGTGAATAGGGGAGCACAGAAGTGGAGGCTTTCAAAATGCCCCTCCCCCCAACTCGAAGGAGAATGATTTTCTGCCCTTAATGATTTAGTTTGACATTTTAGGCATCAGAAGGATAATATTAAGGTCATCAGGCTATTAAAAGGCTGAATGGGGGTAAACTCCTTCCCCTAAATATATATTTACATTTTATGAGGGGTAACTAGTATAAGAGGAGAAAAAAATACTACATCCTCTCACATTCTAAAGACAGATGCTTCTGGTGTCCAACTTAAAGAGTAAGGGCCACTGATCTCGAAAGGCAAACTAAAAAATACAAAATAAACCAGATTCACGTGGCTCTCAAGGAACCCACAAGTGTCCTTTCTGTGCTTTATTTGAGGAGAACAAAGGAACATCACAGTCCTTATGGGGAGCTCGTTTGTCTGCTCTGTTAACCCCAAAACGTGTTGAGAGGAAGCAGATAGCAAGGGCTACTTGTTAACACTCAGAAAGGGCACACGGATTCACTGTGTTATACAGCAGGAACTAACACACCATTGTAAAGCAGTTATACTCCAATAAAGACGTTAAAAATAACAAAATAAAATAAAAAGAAAGGGCACACGGAGTATTGTCTTATCCCTTCAAAATATACATCAGGCAGAGAGGAGAAGTCTTCGTAGAATCTTACTCCTGCATTGAGGAGCCTCCGTCCCCTCCTGTTCAAGGGTCTGGGAGCAGAATGGGAAGCGACAGTTGGAAGGCTGTGGGTGCTTCCCGCTGCCTGGAGGACAGAGTAGGGAGCTGGGGAGTGGTTGAAGGTGAAGCCTGGCGTAACTCACGCTAAGGGGTGTGATTATATCTTTTTTTTTTTTTTTTTTTTTTTGCGGTACGCGGGCCTCTCACTGTTGTGGTCTCTCCCGTTGCGGAGCACAGGCTCTGGACGCGCAGGCTCAGCGGCCATGGCTCACGGGCCCAGCCGCTCCGCGGCATGTGGGATCTTCCCCGGACCGGGGCACGAACCCGCATCCCCTTCATCGGCAGGCGGACTCTCAACCACTGCGCCACCAGGGAAGGCCCTGTGATTATATCCTGATGCCATAAGAAGCCACTGAAGAATTTTAAACAGGGAGTGACATGATTAGATTTGCATGGTGGGAAGATCACTCTAGAAATAGCGGATAGTGGGGCAAGCTTATACAGATCAAATATGAAATGCTCAATCCGATGTCATGCTTATTAATTAGGGTAAGGCATAGCAAGATCATGGATTGGTTTTTGAAGAACAAAACATACCAAATAAGAGTGGGGACTTTCTTCCATTTCTAGTCCACTTGCCTTACCCTAGACCCAAGTCCCCATGTTTTGCACAAGCTTAAGGGCCACCATTTATACAGACCACAAGGCCTAGAACCACTTAAACTCAGAATAAAATCTCAAGCAAACCAACTTGCAATCCTACTTTCCAATTATAAAAGTATCATTTGTTATACAGGAATTTAATTTAATCTCACAAATATTTTTGGAGCAGCTACTGTGTTGAAACCATCATACAAGACTCTGCTGGGAACTCTGAGGTTAATAAAATGCAATCTCTTTCTTCTGGAAACTCACAGCCTACCTCAAATCAAGTAAAAAGGAAAACACTTTTTTTAAATGTGTTATCTTGGGCAAATAAAAATACTAATGAAAGTACTTTTTGTTATTATGCATTTGTAAAATATATTCATATGTATCTAAGCTCTTTTAGTCTCTAACACCCAATTCTCCAAGCATAAACATACAGTTTGAATTTAGGACAATCAAATTTAAATCAATATTTTTTCTATATTCTTAGGTTGTATTTCTCCTAAAAATAGAGGCTGGATATTCTAAAAGCACATCATACCAAGTTTGAGAATAACGAAATGAAAAATGTATCTAATTTCTCCTAGAATTTAAGAAGCTCAGCCTACAGTTCTTTTCTTTCGGACCTACTTATGCTTAAAGTGATGTCAGCCCACTTGCTCTGAAATCCCATCACTACTGCTGGTCTGAAAAGCAGCCACCTGGAGCATTAGGGAGACTCCTGTCATTTCCACCAAGCAAGTGGGCAAATCCTAAAGCCACTGTTCTGTTGTGAAGGATGCTGGGACTACGATAAATAACGTCTAGAATGGGACTGCTAATACTATAAGGGAGTGAGAGTGTACCTAGAAATAACTGAAGTGCATGACAAAAAGAATGAAATATCTCAGAAGGGAAGGAGATAGTTAGTTCTATGTAGGTTCTCACGAGGCCACTCTGACTTCCTACTGCTTCAATGACTCAGGCTTTGGGTGTGTTTGTTTGTTTGTTCATTTTTCCCCATGCCTGGAGTAAGTCTATACCCATAGCTTGAGGGTAGACCTATAATTTAATCCTGTATTATAGCAGACAACACTGAGGGAGAGAGGAAACCTACTTCACTCAACAAACTTGAGCTGAGACTATTTAAGGTGAAACCATGCTTAAAATCCTAAGTATTGTTATACGAAGAGGACTTCAAAATAATGACATAAATTAACATTTTTAGCTCCAGTACAAAATTGAAAATAGTTTCTTTATAAAAGGCCAAAGGAACTATTTCTAATTAGATATGCTAGATGCTTTAAAATGAAAACTTTCAGGCAAAGGGCAATTCTGGATTTTTAAATACACTTTGAATTTGGCCATTTGAATGTTTAGATCTTATTTTGTGTGATATTTTACAGGCCAGGGCTTTCTTCGGCAGGGCTGCTGTCATTCAATACTGGAAGGGAAAAGGGTGAGGTTACTGTGATATCATGGAATTTCGTAATAATGAACCACAATGTGAAGCCAGGGTTTTGTGTGGTTAACATCGTTATTTCCATAACAGACTCAAAACCTTCAGAAAAATGCTTCTGAGTAGTATTATTTTGTCACTCAGAAATCCATTGCACTAATAGCACACAGATTTGTGGCAAAGACATATGTGCTTGGCGGTTACAGTCCACAAGGGAGCCTGGTGTCTGCAGGTCCATGATTTCTCCTGTGGTTCCTGATCAGATGAGCTAGGAGCTTCAGTCAGCACAACGAGACAGAAGATAAACTTGAGTAACAAGGAATTTTTAACGTGTACCTCCAGACGTCAAACACTACATATTCCCAATTTGTGTAATTATTACCCTGGAAGCTACATTCTTCCTTTTGTATCATCTGAGTGCAGGACTTTTTACACATGGCTTGAATGTGCTCGTTTCCCTACTACCATGAGCAGTTTTGAATTTCGCGTAAATATGTAACCTAAAAAACATAGCCCCTTTCTCCTCTTCCTTTCTAGAACTGACATCAGATTCATAGAGGTCCATTTATGTCACTATATTAGAATGACAGTGATACATGTCATGTTTCAACCAAAAAATACTGGAACAAAGTATTGAACATAGGTACTGAAAAATGCACTTAAATACCACCTACATCAAAGTAAAAATGGATTTCTTTGAACTGTCTTTAATTAGAGGATTTTGAGCACCATCCTCACCCCATGGACATACCTTATGAATGCTTATTCAATGGAACCTAATCCACAAAATTATGAGGAAAAAGACATCTCTAATCTTGATTCTTTAGAAATTCTGAATGTGTGCTTCCCCTTGACCAAGAAAAGTGGTTTACTCTGACTTTAATGAATTTGGTTTTTTCCCAAAATGTCTGAGGCTTGATTTTTCCATTCACATAGGAAGTCAAGTATTAAGTGTCCTGTGTCTCCGGGCAGAGAAAAAGGAACAGGGATTGTTACAACTTTATCTCCTAAACTGATGTGAAAGCCCTAGAGATTCAGCTGATGCACAGAGGTTCTCTTGTAAAACTTCTGACATTTACAAAATTAATACCTTGGATGACATTCTGCAAATATGTAGTAACATCAGCCTTGATAACCCATTCATCTAGCAACAAGGATGCACTGGATTCTGATGGAGGGATTTTCAGCACGTGCACTTAAGCTTGGTTAAAAAAAGACTTGGCAATGAAGTACCTTTTTTTATATGTGCAGAGATCCAGCTTGAGTCTAAATTGGGGTTTACAGACAACTGATGAATGGATCGATAAGAACTCTGGCATTTATACTTTTGTTGGAATTTTTTTTGCTTTTATTTGTTTGTTTGGGGGGTGGGTTCCTGAAAATGAATAATAAAATGATTTTGTGTACATGTCCAGGAAGGGACTGTGACAGGCAGAACAGTCTCTAGTCTCTTGCAAGTACAGCTCCCAATACCAGTCCTGCAGAAAGGACTGCAGGTAAAGCTGATAGGTGCTTTCCTTGATGGGCACAAGGAATTTGTCCCAGGGCCCAACAGACAAAGTATAACTGCAGTGAGGAAGAGAGACATTCTCCTCACTGTGTGCAGCCCAGTATAGCTTTCCCCACGAGGAGACATGCGGGGATCCCAGGATCATAGTCACCTTAAAGAAAGAGCTTGAAGACTGCGTGGTGCCGGCTCTTCTGATACAGACACCAGTATTCCTATAGCAGCCCTGGCACTACCTCTAACTGACTTCCTGGGGTTTGGACCCCAACAAAGGAGCCTGGGCTAGAGTGGGAAAAATAAGAAAGGACTGTTTAAGGAGTATTTACAACAGCCAAGACATGGAAGCAATTCAAATGTCCATCGAGAGGTGAATGGATAGATGATGTGGTGTATACACACACACACACACACACACACACACACACACACACACACACACAGTGGAATATTACTCAGCTATAAAAAAGAATGACATAATGCCATTTGCAGCAACATGGATGGACCTAGAGATTATCATAGTAAGTGAAGTAAAAGCCAGAGAAAGACAAATATGTGATATCACTTATATGTCGAATCAAAAACATGATACAAATGAACTTATTTACAAAACAGAAACAGACTCACTGACATAGAAAACAAACTTATGCTTAACCAAAGGGGAAGGTGTGGGGAGGGATAAATTAGGAGTCTGGAATTAGCAGAAACAAACTACTATATATAAAATAAATAAACAACAAGGTCCTACTGTACAGCACAGGGAACTAGATTCAATATACTGTAATAAAACATAATGGAAAAGAATATGAAAAAGAACATATACCTATATCTATATCTATATATAATTGAATTACTTTGCTGTACACCAGAAACTAACACAACATTGTAAATCAACTATACTTCAATTAAAAAAAAAAAAGAAAAACAAAAAAGAAAGGACTGCTTAAGCGTGGGCCTCTTAAGAAACCTGGAGTTATACTAGTGAGCAGCGATGATACTACAATTTATTAGTTTCATCCACAAGCTGGTAAGCCTAGGGAAATGGTTCAGAAATAAAAAACAATTGGACTTCAAGTTTTTTTCTAGAAGGAACAAGAGAGTCTTGAAGAAGAAAATCAGATGGGCACTTTGGGGGAAGAGAAAGAAGACTTGCAATCAATAAGATTACTTGTATCAGAATCACGCTCATACAGGAAATCTTGTAAAACAAACCCTTCCGGCAGGGACTGAGCCGCCTTCTGTGGGACCGCTTTGGTGCTGAAGTTAATATGACCCCCAAAGCAAAAGCAAGCAAACCGCTGCAATTTGGTGTAAACAGCATAGCTATCAACTAACCTCCCACGCTTCATTTCCTCAACATTAAATAAAGACATTCCTACCTCTCCAATTTATAGTCAACAATCTAATTTCCTAATTAATGAGAATGCACAAGCTACCCACAAACTTCTCAGAACATTTCCCCGACCCCGTGGTATCCTGTGGTGAGGAGAACAACTGGTGGCAAGCAAATCTCAAGCACCAGCCTCTGAGGCTTCCCTTAAAGTGCTGGTTTCAACCTCCCTTTCTTGCGTCTGACTGCAAAGCAGGGCTGCTTCCTGTGGCAACTGAAGTGGGCAGCAGGAACCAGAGACGGCATTTTGTTCAGAAGGGAGTGAGGAGGAAGGTGAGCCACTTGGGTTTCTCTTACGATCCCATCTCGACAGCCACCATCATGTTTAGAATTGTGGGTGGAAAAGGATACAGTCCTGGAGATGGAGATGATTCTCTTCAGAAATCACTATTCCTTTATGAGTATTTGGAAAGTCCAACATGCTTCCTCCCTCCAACTCAGTTTAAAGAGAATACTCTCAGTTCTAGAAGTCATGCATCACATGTGTGAGGTTTGAAAATTGGTACCCTATACACAGCAATGCTGGGTTTGGGATGACAGCTGTCATTTACTGGTCGAAGTTACCATCTTACATCACCTTCTTTACCATCTTGTTTTCCAAATAATATCCTACAGTTATTTCGTACTCCCTGTGTATCCCAATAAGCTCCTTTCCAAATGGATGTCTCATCAGAGCCCCACCTGCTCAGCCACTCTGGGTTCACTATTTCCCTAACACTTTCATGTCTATAAGAACAGTCCCAAAACACTGATCAGAGGCTTCCTGGTGAGATTTATCATTCTTCCTGTATATGACAATTCTATGGAGCATTTTGTTTCTAACTTTTCAAAATTTTTTAATAGCCTTGTACTAATATAGCCATAATTATGATATAATTTCATGAATGTAAGTAAAATTTTCCTTTAGTTAATTCACCATTTTATTTGTTTGGTGGTATTTAATAATGATTTATTTTGGTTTTGCACATTTATGAGATGAGGAAGAACTCTGCATATCACCATTGGTGAGTTTTAACCAGAATTAGAATTTTTAAAACTGAGTGCTAAAATACCCCTTACAAATCATATCATTCAGTAAGTAAAGAAACAAAAGCCTAAGGCTGCACTATGCAATATGATATTACCAGCTGTAGAGCACCTGAAATACAGCTAGTCCAAACTGAGATGTGTCTTAAGTTTAAAATACACACTGAGTTTTGAAAACTTAGTATCAACAAAATAATATAAAACATCTCATTAATAAATTTTATACTGATTACATGTTGAAGTGATAATATTTTGCTCATATTAGATTAAATAATCAATATTAAAAAAAAAACAGTCCCTCTTCCTGTGTAATGCCTTTCTCCAGTTTTCTACTAGAAAAAAAAAAAATCACATACTTTGAGGCTCAAATCAATGATCACTTCTATGAAGTGGAAAAATAAGAAAAGTATTTCCTATATCAGTCAGGATAGGTTAGATTATGTTACAGTAACAACAACCCCAAATCTCAGTGGCTTAAAACAACAAAGATTCCTTTCTGTCCCAGGCTAAACGACAACTTTGGGTCAGGAGTGGACTCTGCTCCATTTAATCACTCAGGGATCCAGGTTGACGGAGAAGCAGCATCTCTGGCATTTAACAGTCCACTGTGCCAAAGAGAATGAGAACTCTGTAGGGTCTCAGACCAGATATTAAATGCTTTGGCCCGAAAATGACAGCCTCTGTTTACACTTTGGTCAGATCTAGTCTCATGGTCCCATCCCACTATAAGAAAGCCAGGACGTACAATTCCACCAATGTCACCAGGAGGCAGAAAGCTGGGAATATTTGGTAAACAGCACTGATGACTACCACATGACCTTATTTGCACCCCAAGCTTGTAAAGTAGTTAACACTTGTTACAATAAATTGAATTATATTCTACTAGAACAGGTTTTCCTATTGATTTAGTTTGAATTAATAAAATGTACATTGTTTATCGATGTTATAGGAGTCTCTGTATCCAGTCTGAAAGATTCTAGAAAAACCTATTTGAACCTGAAGTGACACACTGCACAATTACATCTCTAAGAGCTTTTGCTAAGGAAGCCAGGACTGACCAGTTCCTTGTTTGATAAATATGTTGGGAAAAATTAATTCAAGTCTTAACAATCATATATTCATAAGTTAATAATTTTTTTCAAAGGAAGCAGAGTCTGATGAAAAATAAAGGTTGATTAGAATAACAAAAAGATATAAAATCTAATTCCTCACCTTCTACCTACCTGCTGTTTAACTTAAAAGAGTCTCATAAGCTCATATGCTTCAGTTTTTCTATCCAGAAATGGATAGCATTCATTCATCCAAGTAACAAATATTCATTTAACATCCACTGGATACAGGCACTTGGCTGCACTGTTAATACAGTGATTAAGAGGCAAAACTGCATGATCCTTGACCTCATGAATTTTATAATCTGTTTACCACTAGTGATCAAACTTGGTTCTAAGTAATGGAATGTGGTAATACAGGTGTGGATAAACATAACAGGAAAATTACTAAGACTTTCACTAATCTGTTCAATGCACTGGTATATGAGCCCCCATGGGGAGGTAATGGGAAACATAAAAGATAGGTAAATGAACACTTTAATAGCTAAAGAGCATAGCTGAGAGACGATCTCAACCATCCCTGACTACTGGACCTCAAACAGGCAATGAAACATATGTCCAAGAATTAAAAAACAGGTAAAGTTGAAGCTGTCAGTGGGGGGCCTCTTCATGGAGGTGAAGCCTTATGTTTCCTTGGCTAGCCCATAGGTCTTTAAAGAGTTTTCCTTTGACCTCCTAGGTATTTGACTTAGAATAATTTGTGCATATTTAAAGAATTCAATTTCCTAAACAACCTAGGAAAACTTAACACTGGCAGCCACAACATGCGACATTACCAAAATGCTCTTGATACACTCACAAAAGCTGTTGGAGAATTGTGTCTATGCCTCTGTGGTCCTTTTACCCTCGGTAGTACACCAATGTGGCTCCCAAGGACGTGGTGTACTCACAATGCCTACTGTAGTTTTATTTTTTAGCTATTTTTATTGGAAAGAGTGAGTAAACTATTAAAATACAAAGGACCCATTTAAAGCCACAAAGGAAATATGCAAAAAGCCATGAAAAGGATAAGAGATGATTTCTAAATTGAACAGTTGGTTTTATTAACAATAACAAGAAAGTAAGTCACACAGTTCATAAGTCCTCCCAGATGAGACATCTGTGGGATTCTCTGGTCTGAAAAAGAAGCTTAGCTTATAAACATGTCAGCCATGTTCCGAATAAAATGAAGATTTCACACTATGTGGGAATGTGACCATTTGCCCTTAAATGTGTCCAGGATTTAGTGTTATTTTAAGCTGCTTTTCCTTCCAATTATTTGTCCTATTTAGGACATTTTCCCATCAACCTTAGGCAGGGGAAAGGTACCAGTAACTGCTTTTGATGAATATAAATTGTTTAATAAGCTACTAAGCTTAAGATCATAGGTTATCAAACATTGGTACAAATGCTAAATCCTACCCAGCTCACAAGTATAAATAGTCACAGGTATAAATAGGCATAAATTTAAAAGTGTTTTAACATTTGTTGGCAAAGACCATCTCTATATTCTGGTTTCCACATTTCACGTTTAATGAGTTGTGGTAGCTGAGTGATTTGGAAGAAGAGAGTGGTGGGTGACATAGCTGTAGCTAGTTCCTAACATTACGTTGAAAATTTACTCTATTCTTCTTTTTATGGCAAAGAAATAAAAGAAAAAAGGAAAAGAAAAGAAAAAGTAGAGGGGACTAGTAGCCCATTGAGATACAGAGCATGAAGGGAGCTGCTGCAAGTTCCCAAAGTTTCTCTTTTTCCACGCCCCTGTCCAAGAAGTACTGTGAGGATTTGTCCTCTCTTTTTTTTTTTTAATTAATTTTTATTGGAGTATAGTTGATTTATTATGTTGTGTTAAGTTTCTGCTGTACAGCAGAGTGAATCAGTTATGCATATATACATATCCACTCTTTTTTAGATTCTTTTCCCATATAGGCCATTACAGAGTACTGAGTAGAGTTTGCTGTGTTAGACAGTAGGTTCTTATTAGTTACCTACTTTATATGTAGTAGTGTGTATGTGTCCTCTGCTTCTTAAATGTTGTCAGTCTTATCAATCTCAACTTGCCCATTAACTACTCCCCACTTTCTACAAAGTGCTTTTTTTCACAGGCTCTATTCCACTCACTTCTCTGCTCAAGGCATTAATGGATCATAATAATATATTATAGCAGAAATTAAAGAAGCACAATACATTTCCTGAAGCCTCCACAGATGGAAAGGCAGAATGGAAAGAATGTAGCCTTTAGCATCATCCAGATCCATCACTTCATAGCATTATGACATAGGCCAAATAACTTCACCTTTTTTAGGCGCTCATTTTCATCAACTATAATATGCAGGATAACAGTTTCATCAGAGAGTTGAGGCAGATAATATATATTTAAAAGCACCTGCCTAGCTCACTGTAAGCTTTAACATTTTTGGTCTCTTCCTTAGAATATTAAGTACATGGAGAATAGGGATTTTTCCTAATATCTGATAAAAATTCCTTCTTTTTTTCATTATCAATGCCAATGGCTGCTCTAAAGCAAAAATGATTCAATGATGAGACAGAAAAAGGAGTCTGTCGATAAATTACTCCTAGGAGAAAAGATGCTTTAAAGATGTGATCTTCTTTCTAAACCTAGCAGAGTGGCCTGAGGAGTTGTTGAGGTGGACTTGGGGAAGCCCAAGCCAATGAGATTTTGGGTTGCTGACCTGACTTAAACCAACACAGCTGTACTTTGTTCTATTTTATATTGACCACGTATAAACATTGGATTTAAGAAATGCACCAGGTAATTCCCTGGTGGCGCAGTGGTTAAGAATCTGCCTTCCAATGCAGGGGACACAGGTTTGATCCTTGGACTGGGAAGGTCCCACATGCCATGAAGCAACTAAGCCCGTGCGCCACAACTACTGAGCCTGCGCTCTAGAGCCCGCACACCACAGCTACTGAAGCCTGCGCACTCTGTGGCCTGTGTGCTGCAACTACTGAGCCTGCATGCTGCAACTACTGAAGCCCGTGTACCTAGAGCCCATGCTATGCAACAATAGAAGCCACCGCCATGAGAAGCCTGAACGCCGCAACAAAGAGTAGCCCCTGCTTGCCGCAACTAGAGAAAGCCTGCTCACAGCAATGAAGACCCAATGTGGCAAAAAAACAAATAAAATAAAATAAAATAAAGAAAAGAAAAGAAAAGAAATGCACCAGTGATGGCCTACTTATGATTTTCTTGTTGGTGCCACACAGGTCCTGACTGTAATCCTGTGAACAGAGAAGGGGTTTCCCAGAAGCGGACAGCTGTTCTCACTACGAATAACCCTGGGAAAGTTTCATAGCAGGGCAGGTAAATCTGGGGTCAATGTTTGACCCAGATTCCCAGCCCGGAGGCCTGAGTGGTTTTGGCGGTGGAGTATTAGCTACTCTTGCCTTGTCGGGAAGGCTGAGAGAGGTCAGCAGCTGGCCTGGAAAGAGTCTGGGCTGGATCTGGATTTGTGTTATTTTCCTGTGTTGTATTCTCCCTCTGTTATCCCCAAATCTTTTATATGTCTCATACAAAGTGATAGGGTAGGCTCTGATGGACTGGGGTGATTTAGCTAAGGACCTGTGTCCACATGTGAGAAAAGCAATACAATGTCTTCCTTTGAAAACTAAAGTGTGGAGTGGTAGTCACTGTCACTGGGAGAAGACACCTATCCTTGCACACTCTCCCAAGGCAACCATTTGGTGACTTGAAGAGTCTGAGCTAGATAAAGAGAAAACTAAAGGGGGTGAATAAAAAATGTTGCCTAGAATCACAGTCTTGAGGATACACACACACACACACATTTAAATAATTCTATGAGATTACTGAACAGAGTGACAAGTCACAATGACACTGATTACTGGTTTTGTATCAGTTCAAAAGCAATTTTATTTATATTATTTTAATTAGATCACTATGAAACTTTGTTATATGTAGCTGCAGAAATTTAATTATATATTTATTTATAGTGTAACAGAATTATTTCCGAGCTAGCAAAAACATCAGACTTCAGTTTTCTCTGCAAATGTATGCATTGTATTACTCAGGATTCTAGGAAAAAATGGCAGACAAATGACTGAAAGATAAAATCAAGGTAAAAAATAATAACATTTGTTCAGTGCTTCAAGGTCAGCAAAGCATCTTCATATTCATTATTTCAGATTCCACATTAGTAAATGCAGTCTATTCTTAGAAAACAAACTTATGATTACCAAAGGGGAAAGATGCGAGGGGGGATAAATTGGGAGTTTGGGATTAACATATACACACTACTATATGTAAAGTAGATAACCAACAAGGACCTATTGTATAGCACAGGGAACTCTGCTCAATATTCTGAGACAATCGAAATGGGAAAAGAATTTGAAAAAGAATAGATATGTATATATGTATAATTGAATCACTTTGCTGTACACCTGAAACTAATGCAACATTGTTAATCAACTATACTCCAAAATAAAATAAAACTTTTTAAAAATTATCTATCATATGTTAATAAAATAATAAGGTGTTTACCAAAAAAAGTAAAGGCAGTCTATTCAAAGAATAATACATCCTGTAATTTACACTTTCCCTATTAAGAATATTTTAAGATTAATCAGGATTATTTAACTATTATTATATATGATGCTAAAAAAGCTGGAACCTGGAGAAATGCTAACTGCAGAAAACCAAGAAAAATGCTTAAATTGTAATCGTTATTAATCTTGTTTATAGATCTGTATTAAGATTAATCACTCTTTGAGCACGAAACCCCAAGCATTAGATATGTGACTATGGGAAAGTTATTTAACTACTATGTATGTCACCTCTTCAGTTATAAAACAGAGATAACCCCTAATCTGCTCATAGACAACGGAATGGGCTGTAAAATTTTTTTTTTTTTTTTTTTTTGTGGTACGCCGCGCCTCTCACTGTTGTGGCCTCTCCCCTTGCGGAGCACAGGCTCCGGACGCGCAGGCTCAGTGACCATGGCTCATGGGCCCAGCCGCTCTGCGGCACGTGGGATCTTCCCAGACCGGGGCACGAACCCGTGTGTCCCCTGCATCGGCAGGTGGACTCTCAACCACTGAGCCACCAGGGAAGCCCTGTAAAATATTTTGACATACCCTCTGCCTGAAAATTACACATATCTATGGTTTTATGAACACACAACAAAATGAGTGAAGACAGACTCACATAAGCCTTTTAGGTGATTAATTCTGCATGACAGTTTTCTTGGAAATATTACAGGAGGAAATAAGTATATGCAAAAAGATATCCATTGTACTATTGTCTCATACCATGGTTTTATTGTAAAAACAAGAATTACATTATGCACTGGGAAATTTTAAAGTAAGCTTTCAAAAGGACTGATGACTTCATATGGTAGTTATTTTTCACTTAAATAAAAGGAAAACGGGATAAAGCACATAACATCCTACCATTCAGGTCTAATTAAAATATCTCTTCCTCTTTCACCTCCACCCTCTTTCCCATGCCGATGGCAAATAAACACCAAGTTGAATAAACATTTACTGTGTCAACTCATGTTAAATACAAAGTTAACTGCTTTAGACAAACACACCCACACATACACACACACACACACACACACACACACACGTTTCTTTTGAGTCTTCAATTCCTACATCGTTTTTCTGTTATATGTGTGTATATACATATCATAAATATGAAGATATGTTTAGACAGAAAAAAATTTAGAATTACTTATTTTTCAAAATGGCCTGAGTCAGAATAACCAACCATATTCCCACCTGCTTTTGTGAAAATAAACTTGGATCTACTTGTAAGCCTTTCTTTCTTTTTCAGTCAAGTTTATTGAAGTGCAATTTACATATAGTAAAATTCATGCTTTATAGGTCACAGTTCTATGAGTTTTGACAAATGCATAATCAGGTACCCACCACTACAATCAAAATATAGAATGTTTTCATCACCCCTGCCCAAATTCTCTTCTTTCACTGCAGTCGATCCCCCTTTACCACCAGCTCATGGCAGCCACTGATGTTTTCTGTCCCTATAATTTTACCTTTTCTGGAATGTCATATAAATGGAATCATACAGTATGTAGTCTTTTACATCTGGCTTCTTTCACTTAACATTATGCATTTGAGATTCATCCATGCTGTTACATTTATTTCTAGTTCTATTACTTTTTATATTGCTTAGCAGTATTCCATTGATTGAATGTATTCCGTTGTTTACCCATTTACCAGACGAAGGACATTTGGGGTATTTTCCACTTTTAAGCCTTTCTTAACATGTCAGAGCATGAGACAATATAGTATGTCGGTATAAGAGCTTAGGTTTTTAAGCTAGACAGACTTTAGTTCAAATCCCAGGTCAGCCATATGTTAAATTGCACCCTTGGGCAAATTACTTATATTTTCTGAGTCATAATATTGTGAAGATTAAATTAGCATGTGATTTGCAGAATCAATAAGTAGCTGCTATTATTATTACTATGATCCCTAGTTCTCAAACTCTGCTTTACTTCAAGTCTTCACACTGATCCTAAACATAACATCTTTAATTACCTCAGAGCTTCTGCTGTATCCTTTCACTTAAAATATATCTCCCCTTCTTTCTGCTTCCCATCTTCAAGACCCAAGTGCATCTTCCTCCATGAGAACTTTTCCAACTCATAGTCCACATTTACCTTTCCATTCTCCACATTCCTGTAGCATGCATTATTCCATCTGGTTGCCATTACCCATACATGGCTTTTTAAATTAATTACAGTTAAATAAATTTAATCCAACTCCTCAGTCACGGTAGCCACATTTCAAGTGCTCGGCAGGAAAATGTGGCTAATGGCTACCATATTGCACAATGAAGATAAAGAGTATTTCAATCCTCACAGAAAGTTCTATTGGACAGCACTACTCAACATTCAAAACTGTATAGTTCCATTTAGAACTAGGCTATAGGGAATGGAAGATGGTGGAGGAGTGAGACGTGGAGATTGCCTTCCTTCTCACAAATACATCAGAAATACATCTACATGTGGAACAACTCCTACAGAACACCTACTGAACGCTGGCAGAAGACCTCAGACCTCCCAAAAGGCAAGAAACTCCCAACACACCTGGGGAGGGCAAAAGAAAAAAGATAAAACAGAGACCAAAGAATAGGGACGGGACCTGCACTAGTGGGAGGGAGCTATGAAGGAGGAAAGGTTTCCACACACTAGGAAGCCCGTTCGTGGGTGGAGACTGTGGGTGGCAGAGGCGGGAAGCTTCAGAGCCGCAGAGGAGAGTGCAGCAACAGGGGTGCAGAGGGCAAAACGGAGAGATTCCCGCACAGAGGACTGGTGCTGACCAGCACTCACCAGACCGAGAGGCTTGTCTGCTCACTGGCTGAGGTGGGTGGGGGCTGGGAGCTGAGGCTCGGGCTTCGGTTGGATCCCAGGGAGAGGACTGGGGTTGGCTGCGTGAACACAGTCTGAAGGGGACTAGTGTGCCACGGCTAGCCAGGAGCCAGGAGGGAGTCCAGGAAAAGTCCGGAGCTGCTGAAGAGGCAAGAGACCATTGTTTTGGGGTGCACGAGAGGGGATTCAGACTGCTGCCTAAACGAGCTCCAGAGATGGGCATGAGCCGTGGCTAACAGCACGGACCCCAGAGACAGGCATGAGACGCTAAGGCTGCTGCTGGAGCCACCTAGAAGCCTGTGTGCAAGCACAGGTCACTATCCACACCTCCCCTCCCGGAGCCTGTGCAGCCCGCCACTGCCAGGGTCCCGTGATCCAGGGACAACTTCCCCGGGAGACACACGGCGTGCCTCACGCTGTTGCAACGTCACGCTGGCCTCTGCTGCCACAGGCTCGGCCCGCATCCGTACCCCAACCTCCCCCCAGCTTGAGTGAGCCACAGCCCCCAAATCAGCTGCTCCTTTAACCCCATCCTGTCCAGGCACGGAACAGACATCCTCAGGCTACCTACATGCAGAGGGGGGTCCAAATCCAAAGCTGAACCCCGGGAGCTGTGCGAACAAAGAAGAGAAAGGGAAATCTTTCCCAGCAGCCTCAGGAGCAGCAGATTATATCTCCACAATCAACATGATGTACCCTGTCTCTGTGGAATACCTGAATAGACAACGAATCATCCGAAAATTGAGGCAGTGGACTTTGGGAGCAATGATATATATATATTTTTTCTTTTTACTCTTTTTGTGAGTATGTATGTGTATGCTTCTTTGTGTGATTTTGTCAGTAAAGCTTTGCTTTTACCATTTGTCCTAGGATTCTGTCTGTCCGTTTTTTGTTTGTTTAAGTATAGTTTTTAGCACTTGCTATCATTGGTGGATTTGTTTTTTGGTTTGGTTGCTCTCTTCTAGTAACTTTCTTTTCTTTCTTTCTTTCTTCCTTCCTTCCTTCCTGCCTGCCTGCCTTTCTTTCTTTCCTTCTTTCCTTCCTTCTTTCTTTTTTTCTCTTTTCTTCTGAGCCGTGTGGCTAATATTGTCTTGGTGCTCTGGCGGGGTATCAGGCTTGTGCCTATGAGGTGGGAGAGCTGAGTTCAGGACATTGGTCCACCTGAGACCTCCCAGCTCCACGTAATATCAAACAGCAAAAGCTCTCCCAGAGATCTCCATCTCAACCCTAAGACCCAGCTCCACTCAATAACCAGCAAGATCCAGTGCTGGACACCCTACGCCAAACAACTAGCAAGACAGGAACACAACCCCACCCATTAGAAGAGAGGCTGCCTAAAATCATAATAAGGTGACAGACACCCCAAAACACACCACCAGATGCGGTCCTGCCCACCAGGAAGACAAGATCTGGCTTCATCCACCAGAACACAAGCACTAGTCCCCTCCAGCAGGAAGCCTACAAAACCCACTGAACCGACCTTAGCCACTGGTGGCAGACACCAAAAACAATGGGAACTATGAACGTGCAGCCTGCGAAAAGGAGACCCCAAACACAGTGAGTAGAACAATATGAGAAGACAGAGAAATATGCAGCAGATGAAGAAGCAAGGTAAAAACCCACCAGACCAAACAAATGAAGAGGAAATAGGCAGCTTACCTGAAAAAGAATTCAGAGTAATGATAGTAAAGATGATCCAAAATCTTGGAAATAGAATGGAGAAAATACAAGACATGTTGAACAAGGACCCAGAAGACCTAAACAGCAAACAATGATGAACAACACAATAAATGAAATTAAAAATTCTCTAGAAGGAATCAATAGCAGAATAACTGAAGCAGAAGAACGGATAAGTGACCTGGAAGATAAAATAGTGGAAATATCTACTGCAGAGCAAAATAAAGAAAAGAGAATGAAAAGAATTGAGGACAGCCTCACTGACCTCTGGGAAAACATTAAATGCACCAACATTCGAATTATAGGCGTCCCAGAACAAGAAGAGAAAAAGAGAGGGACTGAGAAAATGTTTGAAGAGATTATAGTTGAAAACTTCCATAATATGGGAAAGGAAATAGTAAATCAAGGGCAGGAAGCACAGCGAGTCCCATACAGGATAAATCCAAGGAGAAACAAGCCAAGACACATATTAATCAAGCTATCAAAAATTAAATACAAAGAAAAAATATTAAAAGCAGCAAGGGAAAAACTACAAATAACACACAAGGGAATCCCCATAAGGTTAACAGCTGATCCTCCAGCAGAAACTCTACAAGCCAGAAGGGATTGGAAGGACATATTTAAAGTGATGAAAGGGAAAAACCTACAACCAAGATTACTCTACCCAGCAAGGATCTCATTCAGATTGGACAGAGGAATCAAAAGCTTTACAGAGAAGCAAAAGTTAAGAGACTTCAGCACCACCAAAGCAGCTTTACAACAAATGCTAAAGGAACTTCTCTAGGCAGGAAACACAAGAGAAGGAAAAGACCTACAATAACAAACCCAAAACAATTAAGAAAATGGTAATAGGAACATACATATTGATAATTACCTTAAATGTAAATGGATTAAATGCTCCAACCAAAAGACATAGACAGGCTGAATGGATACAAAAACAAGACCCTATATATGCTGTCTACAAGAGACCCACTTCAGACCGAGGGACACATACAGACTCAAAGTAAAGGGAAGGAAAAAGATATTCCATGCAAATGGAAATCAAAAGAAAGCTGGAGGGCTTCCCTGGTGGCGCAGTGGTTGAGAGTCCGCCTGCCGATGAAGGGGAAGATCCCACATGCCGCGGAGCGGCTGGGTCCATGAGCCATGGCCTGTGCATCCGGAGCCTGTGCTCCACAACGGGAGGGCCCACAACAGTGAGAGGCCCGCGTACCGCAAAAAAAAAAAAAAAAAAAAAAAAAAAAAAAAAAAAAAAAAAAAAAAAAAAA
>RJWK010028560.1:0-25755 GCA_004363435.1 Platanista minor | reverse complement strand
AAAAAAAAAAAAAAAAGAAAAAGAATGTGATGGCATATTAAGTATAGAAGGCAAGGTGTGCAGTTTTCTAGGGCGTGATCAGAAAGAATATATAGATACTGCTAAGGTAAACGGTAACCAAACTTCCAACATCATGCTGGAGCACCGTTTAGCAGACTTACCCAAGGGGCCATTATCTAGGTGATGCTAGAGAAGTAGAACTTTGACTCATGGGAGGTCACAGGTGAATTTGTAGATGTCTTTTGGCCTCTGGTAGAAAAGATAAAGCAACGGCTAGGGTTAACCTTTGCGTATACAGCCCAGCCATCTTCTTCCAGTCCCCTTTCTCCCATGCCCACATAACCGCTGTCTCTCTAATCCTCCAGCTTTGCCAATGAGCATCACCTGTTGGCTTCCTCATCCACGAGTCAAATCAGTCTCTGACCCATGTTCATTCTAGACGTACATGTGATTCTATAGGATTTATAATTTTTTGAAACTTTGACAGACCATATGCCCAATTACACACACACACACACACACACACACACACACACATACACACAGTGCACAGGGATAAAAATGGAAAAAACTACAGCAAAATGTTACCAATGGGTATCTTTAGGTAGCTGGCGTTTGTATACAAGTGACTTTTATAATCAGAAAAAAGTGATAAACATTACTTTTTAAATGAAGAAACACACACCCATGTAAGATTCCCCAGACTAACAGTTAATACCAGCTGCTTGCTTACCCCATCTGTCAGAGTGGTGGTGGTGGGGGGCGCTCTAAGCACTTAAGAGGACTACCTCATTAAGGCCTCGCCATCGTACCACGCCATGCGAAAGGCACCGTTACTCTCCCCATTCTACAGATGAGGAAATGGAATCACGTAGTTAGCCTCAGATCACAGATCTCAACAGTAAGAGCTACGATCTGAACCCCAGGCAGCCTGGCCCTACAGGCTGCCTGCTTAACCACCCTGCCAGACGCCTGCCTCCCAAGTGGAAAAGGAAGAACTAAACACATCTGCCGGGCTGCCAGGGTCAGGCCTGGAGAAGCCGGTGTTCCCAGCCCCTCCCAGAGCACAGTGTGCTGGGAAGCCAAGCGCGAGCCTCGCCAGCCTTGAATTGAATTCACATGTGTCTCTCCTCTCCCACACTTGCGGGCAGGGACCTGCCCTTCTCTGTTCTTGAACCTCCCATCCGGCTGGGATTGGACCCCAGTGGATGCTCAGCAAATGTCTCAGAGTACCTCTCTCCCTGCTCTGATAGCCTACTCCATTCAGGGACTCTAAAAGCCAGCCTCTAATTAATAGTTCACTCCATCTCTCTCTTTGCCCACACAGGCACTACAGACTGGTTTATTACCTAGATCATAAAGCAAAGCACAGCCTGGCTTCAGCAAAGAGGGGTTTCAGTGTGTTGGAAAGGACCCCGACCTAGGAACCTGGGGGACGTGGGCCCTCCCTTTAAATCACTGTGTGACCTTGGGCAAGTCACCAAGCATCTCTGGGCCATCACCTCACCTTTAAAATGGGCAGGGGGACCCACTGTGCTATGATGCCCCAGATGTTTTGCCAGCCTCAATCTCACTTTCGCTGCCGGGGTGTTTTTTTTTTTTTTTTTTTGCGGTACGCGGGCCTCTCCCTGTTGTGGCCTCTCCCGTCGCGGAGCACAGGCTCCGGACGTGCAGGCTCAGCGGCCACGGCTCACGGGCCCAGCCGCTCCGCGGCATGTGGGATCTTCCCGGACCGGGGCACGAACCCGCGTCCCCTGCATCAGCAGGCGGACTCTCAACCACTCTGCGCCACCAGGGAAGCCCTGCCGGGGTGTTTTATATGCAGCAGGCGTGAAGCCCGCACCACGGACCCACACCTATTGATTCTCACTAAAGCTCTTCACGGGGCAGGTCACTGCTGGTTAAATCTGTGCGGAAATTAGGTTTTGAGGGAGGAGCACCTTGTGATCTGGAAAACCAAATTGGGGTGGAGGGCTGCAAAAGGGGGAGTGGGGAGAGAGAGATGCTTCATCTCAACAGGGCTCTTGAGAGCCCCTACACATCACCCCATCTATGGGTTCATTCCGGTCGCAATTTATTTATCTTTATTTTGGGGTCATATAAGCTTGCAGTGTCAGGCACGATTGTTTGGGCAAACACTGTTTCAAAAGATTCCAGATAGAAAGCTTCGTTTTCCTTGATTTAACAATAAATATCCATCCAGCCTCTACCTGTGACTGTGAGGAAGGCAGGAGACAGAATAACTGTGAGGAAGGCAGGAGACAGAATAGACAGAATAGAAGACAGGAGACAGAATAACTAAATAAGCGGCAATGTTGGAAGATGCATCTCTAGTTGATTAATTCGGATCAGTGGCCAAAAGAAACACAGGACAGCCCTCTTGCAAAAGCGGGAAATGATACTGCTAATGAAAATGATTCGAGCAGGCGTGCCTACTTCTGATTCCTGGGTGAGTTACGGCCCCTTTCGGGGTCTCTGTTTCATTCTTTGTCACCTAATGGCCCGTGATTCTCAGAATGGGTTTCCCAGGAGTTCCTCAGGAGACACCCAAGTGGAGGGGGAGGGGCAGAGGGGGGACCAGCCTCCTATGCCTGCTTCAACAGGGCAGCTCCCTTTTGAGTTATTCCGGAGGCTCCGAGGCTCCACGGTGAACTTTCTTTGAGGTCTGTGACTACAAGTAAGTTGAATGCCACTGGGCTAAGTCATCACAGCTTCCTTTCCCTTTAGCATCTTGAATGTACCTTGGTTAAGAAACTCCCAGGCATTCTGATAGGCAGATGGTTTTTACTCAAAGGCATCATGGTGATCCACGCATAATATCACTTGCGGATGGAATGCCTCTGACTCTGGGATGGGCTGTCTGTGTCAGGTAGCAAGCCCACATCCCTAGCAAAAGAGTCTGCCAAGACAGACCATAAAACCACAGTAAGAGCTGGCACACATGGTAACACTTACACTGTCCCATATACTTTATCTCTCTCAGCACTCGTGGCAACTTTATGCAACAGGCCTGCTCTTCTCTCCATTTTGCAGATGGAGAAGCTGCACGTCAGAGAAGTTGAGTAACCTACCCATGGACACACAGCTCTTCAGCCCGGATTTAACCCCAGCACCCTGTCTCTTTTCTTTTATGATTCCATTTATTAAAAATGTCCAGAATAGGCAAATCCGTAGAGATAGAAAGTAGCTTAGTGTTGCCAGGGGCCGGGGTAGGTGGTGGAATGGGGTAAATGGGGAGTAACTGCTGCCAGATAGAGGGTTCCTTTTCAGGGTGATGAAAACGTTCTAAAATCTATGGTGGTGATGGTTCCACAACTCTGCACGTATACTAAAAGCCATTGAATTTTATACTTAAAGTGGGTGAACTGTATGGTTTTTAAAATATATATCAATAAAGCTGTTGTATTAAAAAAGAAACCTCACAGAATTCAGGGTGTTAATCTCTGCTATGAATAGGGAAACAATCACCTTGCATCAGGACCCTTGACAGTACTGGTCAATGAATTTCCTTTTTAAACATCTTTAGATTAGTCACACAGATCAGAGTTATTAACATTTAGAATTTATTTTTTAAAGAGGAGGTGACCATCTTACACACTGTCCCAGGAAAGGTGATGTTGAATAGTGGAAATAATTACCTAAATCCTAAATAATTACCTTTGCATCCTGCCGTTGCAAAGGCAGGAGAGCTGCTCAGCATCTACATTAAACAGATTATCCACGTGATCAGATTGTCCATTTCAGATCGATCCCAGCACCCTGTCTCTTAATCACTGCCTGAAATCACTGCGTATACCGCCCCAGACAGCCACAAGATATCGTGCCGGAAGGGGACTTGGGGATCAGCTGGTCCCCTCCTTCATTTTACAATGAGTGACTGAGGCCCAGAGAGGGTAAGGGACTTACCCAAGGTTCATATGAGTTTGTAAGTAGAGCAGGATTAAAACTCAGACTCCCATCTTGAAATCCTATGTCTTTCCACTCCACCTTGGCACCACTGGGCCACGTAGGACAGCATGCTTTGGTGGTCAAAGCTTAGGGCAAGGGCAGATCACTGCCCAGTTACAGACCCAGCTGTGCCACTGATCGACTGTGTGACACTCAGCCTCCCAGGCTCCTGTCTCACCATCCTTAAAACAGGAATGATTTTCATACATAACCTGTAGGGCTGTCACAAGGATTCAGCAGGACAGTATATGTCATGTATTCTCAATAAATTCTAGCTCTCTTAGGGCCAGAAGCTGGGGCAGGGACAGGCACACAAAATAAAGTGGATCCTTCTGATGGGCTTGGTGCAGGAAACATAAGGTCTTTGTCCTGGTGTCCATGGCCCCTCCTCCATCAGCAGCAGCAAACTGACCACCACCCCTGTTTCCCTAGTCACCTCTACTGAGGACACCGAGAGGAAGAGGAATGGGACCCAGTGAGATGCTATCACACCGCGGCTCTCCAAAGTCAAGAACGAATCATCATCTTGAACTTTCTAGTTTCTCCTGACCCCACGTTAACTTCTAGCTCCAAATAAAATGATGTATCTTCAGTATCAGGAAAAGGCTAAAGAGTGATTGCAGGTTGGCACACGGTCTGCCTAATGAGATCGGATCCACTCATTTGCGGAATCAGGGAAATCAAGATGCGGGAAGAACCTCGTCTCAGACCATCTGAGATACTGCAGAAGAAACTGATGATCTCTTTAAAAGTAAAACTGGCAGCTCTGCCTCTGTTGTGAGGGAGGAACCAAGGCCCAGAGAGGTTGAGTGATTTGACCCATGTCACACAGCTATAGAGGCTTTTGATAAAAGAGACAGAGTGAGAACCAGATCTCCTGACCTCATGGCTCTGCTGGCACTTGGAGGGGCAGGGGCATGGAGGGGATGAGGGAGAGCAAGAGACGGGAGGGGAGTTTGAGTGTGAAAACGACTATTCATAACTCTGAGTGTAAGTAGTTGTGAGAGCATGAGCCTCTGAGGGAGAGGGAAAAACCTGTGGGGCATCTGACGTCCCACCTGCCCTTGGGCTGTGAGCAGATCAGTGTGAACAAGTGTGAGCAAGAGGCCTGTGAGCGGGGAGTGAGTGAATGAGTGAGTGAGAGGAAATCCAAGTGCTGGAGAGAGAACAAGAGGAGGAAAAACATTTGGGCTGTTTTCAAATTCCCACAGTCAAATAAATCAAAACAGATTGTTCTGAGACAAAGAGGTCATTTCAAACCACATCCTTTACACCAAAATAGACCCTCAGTGGTCCATGTGACCCTTTCTCACAACCAGTAATAACGGCGACAGCAACGTTCACAGTCATAGTTAGGATTCTTGAGCAGCCATGATGAGCAGGTGTGATCAACGCTCACTTTCCAGATCAGGCCACTGAGGCTTGGAGAGGTTAAGTCACGTGGTGCCTACACCTCTCTCTGCCCGGGTGATTCCTGGAATCAGGAAGCCTGGTGCGCAGCGGAGATGCAACCAGCAAGTGTCACCTGGAGGCGCCAGGTGTTCCTGAGAACTGTCCCCTTGAGGCAGGGCCACTCTGGCTGCTGCAAGCAGGATGAAGAAGCAAGGCACCAAGGAGCAAGCAGGGAGTGAAGACGGAAGGTTCCTAGCTGCCCCACGGGGCAAAGCAGATGCCCATCTGTGCAGGAGTGCCTGGCGCCGTGATGGTCACTATTAGCTACTAAGGAGCTGTGGTCATCGCCTCACCTGGACATCTGGCCCTGACCAGCCAGAGGAAGGCCCTGCCCTTCCATGCAAGCTGGGGCCTGATGCACAGGACTGGGCCAGAGAGGAGGGCACTGCCAGGGCCCCGGAGAACAGGTCTCCCATCTCCCACCTCAACCTCAGCAAAGGGAACTTGGGTCCAGGCGGCCATGTCTCAGTAACCGCCGAGGGTCCGCTCCCAGTGGGCCTGAGGGGACAGCCCCAGGCCGGCCGTGGGGAGGAGGCATATGTAGCTCTGCCAAAGCAGCCGCGGCCACCAGGCACGCCGTGCGTTTTCTTCTCGTAAACTAGTCCCAAACCCCGAACAACCCTATGATGTGCTATTACTCTCCTCGCTTTACAAATGAGTAAACCGAGGCTCAGAGAGACTAAATCACTCGCCCAAAGTCTCCAAAACTGCAAGTGTACACACAGTCGGGACTGAACCCAGCCTGACAAGGAGACCTTGCTCCTTCTACCTCATCCATCACTCACCCGCAAAGCCCTTCTCTCTGTCGGAGGTTGGGAGTCCCAGAGGGCAGCGTTTTGTTACGAGTTTCAAAGGCAAATCCCAACAAACAACCTGAAACAGAAGGGGAGAGAGGTGTGCACCCTCCCAAGGGGGCAGCCCCTGCTCACCCCCTGCCTGCTCTTGCCACGTAAGGGCCTATTTGTCAAGGAAGGAAGAAATCTAGAGTTTTAAGCTACATCTCTTTTGCAACTGGTTAGAATCCTCTGTTTTCTGTTTTGTTAACAGAATTTAAAATTTTGAAATATATATACAGCAAAGTACATAGGTCTGAAATGTACAACTCTATGAATAGTCGCAAACTGGACACACCTGTGAAACCACCAAGCCGAATAAGAAAGAGACCAGCACCCAGAAGCCCCTCATGCTTCCTTCCAGGCCCTCCCCGACTTCTGCCCAAACAGAATCACTATCGTGACTTTGAACACCATAGCTTCACTTCGCCGACTCTGAACTTTATATAAATAGAATCATTCTGTGTAGATAGAATTCTGTATAAATAGAATCATTCGCTTTCACCTCTGTTGTCTTTTGCTCAACATCAGGATTCTGAGATTCCCCCCGGATTGCCATCAGCAGCAGGAGTTCATTCATTCTCTGCTGTGTAGTACTCCCATATCCATTCTACCAGTTATAGACAATTGGGTTGTTTCCAGGCCTCTCATAGAGAATGAAGCTATGGACATTCTTACACATGCCTCTTGGAGAGCACATGTACGCTTTTCTGTTGGAAAGAGTGGAATTGTTGGGTCATACGGTATGTGTATGTTTTAGTTACATTTCCCAACATTTTAACGTTGGGTCAGTTTCATGTTTTAAACATTGTGCACCTTAAACAAAATACACCTGCTGCTTGGATCTGGCCTGCAGGCCACCACGTTGCACCTTTGGCCTGTGTGTTTCATTCATTTTAGCCACTGGCCAGACCATCTTCTTTGGTGCCTCACAAATTCATATGATACAGTGGGGAAAATTCTCATAATTCCCTCCACCAAACTGCTGAGTGAATGAGGCCTCAGTAAGCTGTCAATGGCTGTCCTTCAGTGAGTGCTTCTCTATGACAGTGGTCCCCAACCTTTCTGGCACCCAGAACCGGTTTCGTGGAAGACAATTTTTTCCACATATGGCGGGGAGGATGGTTCAGGCGGTAATGTGAGCGATGGGGAGCGATGGGGAGCAGCAGATGCAGCTTCGCTCGCTCTCCCGTTGCTCACCTCCTACTGTGCGGCCCGATTCCTAACAGGCTGTGGACCAGTACTGGTCCACGGCCCAGGGGTTGGGGACCCCTGCTCTATGAGGATGAAATTACATTGAAATCACTTGAGCAGTCTCTTCAAAATACACATGCTCAGCACCGCACTAGTACCAACCAGACTTCCTGAGGATGTGGACAGCCAGGCACGATTATTTTGAAATGTAGCCCAATTAAGAACCACTGCCTGAGGCCATAGAGCGCAAAGCCAGTGACTGCAGAGCACCCAGGTTCCCAGTGGCTAGGCTCTACCTAGCACCCCAGGGTTCCCCAAATCTACCCTGTGGGCTAGCACTCCACCCTCCTGCAACTGTAACAGACATCAATAATTGATCTTGGCACTCCTTCCTGCTGAGCCCGAATAACCCAGCCTCATCTACCCTTCAGCAGGCCCTACCAATCGATCAGGGTTGGCATTTGAGATGAACTGTATTTGCCACACCTGCTATTCAGTGTCGGCCCCCCGGAAACCCTTGCCATTTTCTCAAGTGGCTCAGCCTTCTTATTCCCAGGATGGGTAAGAAACAGAGAAAGGACCAAACCCAAGCCTGGCCCCATTCTTTAGCTTACTTGATTCTGATTCCCACGCCAACCCTACGATGCTTGCCTTGAAGATAATTTATGTCTGCCCTGGGGTGTTTTTGTTGGTTTGGGGTTTTGGCTACAGGTTTTATGGGTGGCAAACCAGCCCAGAGAGGGCTAGTGCCTTGCCCCAGGGGAACTTGAACCATCTCTCCATTTCTAATTCAGGGCTCTTTCATCCTACTCCAGGGGGCCTCTCACAACCAGTTAGGAACTACTGGAAAAGCCAGAAATGCGATGGTAACCTCATTCATCTCAACCCAATCACATCTGGTTCACTTCTCCCTGCTAAGCAGTAAGCAGTGGAGACAGTACCCAGGCTGGCTGCGGGCTGGGATCTCAGCTCAGAGACAAGGCTGCGGCCAAGAGCTGGTGAGGAGTCATGCTCACGCTGATCCCTGGGCTCTAAGAAAGAGACTTTCCTTAATGAGGCTGAGATTGGTGATCCGGCATCACTAAAAGTTGCCCTTTTCCAAAGCGATAATCCACGCAAACCCAGGGAGGGGCTCCAACGTGGAGGGGCTTCCGGCAGCAGCCCAGGGGGGCGCCTCTGTGGTCCCACCGCTTTCTGTCTTGATTAACATTTGCAGAAAAACTCACAGTGTGTTTCGAGGCAAATGAAAAGCAAGCGATCTCATTTCCTTCCCCCAACCAGGCCGCAGGGCTCCTTCTTGCTCTTTCCCCCTCACTCACGCTAGAATTTTTTCCTTAAGCTCAAAAATACTAAAAGTTCCCTAACATCTGCAGATCTGCCTTTCAAGGTCATTTTTTAGCCAAAGGTGCCCGAAACTGAGTCCTCGGATGGTGTTACAACGGCATCTCCTCCCTCGGGAACAGCTGTATCTGCACCTCCAAGTCTTTGCCTCCTATGGAGATTTGGGGCTTCCAGGGGCGGCAGAGGAAGGCACCCAGCATGCCCGTCCACATCCATGCCCATGTCCACATCCACATCAGGAAGTGAAGGCAAGACCAGAAACGGCTGCAGTGTTTGGGAGACTTCTGGCCACTCCCAGAGTGGGCAGGACTAACGCGACGGGAGAAAGGACCCAAGGGCAGCTCGAAATGTGAGGAGTTCCTATTCCTGCACACACTTCTCTCCAAACTTCTGGGGACTCGTGTTCATGGCGGGGGCCCGACTCGGTTACTCAGCCTCCCACCAACCTGCACTGCTGTTACCTAGTTTCACATGGAACGGAAAGAAGTATCAGGGCTTTACCAGCCCGAGGTCACACACGTCAGAAGGTGGCAGGGCCAGAATCCACCCATGGTGGCCTGACCCCAGGCCCAGGCTCTAACCACTGCCCCACCAGGCTCTCTTCCCATTACCTACTAAACTGACCAGAATGGACTTTGCCCTAATGCCGTTCCTCCTCCTCCCAAAGATACAGTCATCTGCTGCCTTCAACATCACACTTATTTCCAACAAGGCTCTGGGTGACACCTCAAGGCCCAGGTTCAGGGCCCAGCAAAACCCATCCAAGTGCACACGTGTGTACGCGTATGTGCGACATCAACTCCTGAATTCCTTGTTGCGGGGGAAAAAGTGCTGCTTCTGTTCACAGCCTCCTGTTAACTGGCAGGAGAGACAAGACTACAGATGTGAGCTAGGAAGATGGCCTGCCACTCCCCATGGAGGGGCTCTTAAGGACAATGTTCTCTCAAGAACCTCTAGGTACCGAGGCAAAGACAGTCTCAGAGAATCAGGCGGCATCAGGAGTGTGAGGGTCGGGATCCCCACCAGGACCCGGTAAGAAAGCATCTCTGGCAAAGGGCAACTTTGTATGGCACGGAAGGAGGGTGAAGTGCGTCCTGGAGAGGCTGTGTCCCCATCACTCTCTGCGTGGTAGTAGTACCAAGCCTGAGTCACCCACATAAGGGGCAGGGGATCCTCCAGGTGAGACCAAGAGAGCAGAAGCTCCACATCCTCAGAGGGAGGGGCCAAGGGGGCCTGAGACTTGGGAGAAGCTTGGGAGGTGAGAAGAGTGAGCGAGACCCAGGAGAGAGCTCCTCCTGGTGGATATGGCTCAGGGGCTTCAAGACCAGAAAAGACCGCTGTGCAGTACTGGACTGGATGGCTACACACCCTCTGGATGTACCACCCTCCACCTCAAGTCTTCAGTAAAAGTCTAGTACAGTCGTCCCTCGAGACTAGTTACAGGGCCTCCATGGATAGCAAAATCCACTGATGCTCAAGTCCCTCATATAAAAGGGTGTAGTAGGGGCTTCCCTGGTGGCGCAGTGGTTAAGAATCCACCTGCTGATGCAGGGGACATGGGTTCGAGCCCTGGTCCGGCAAGATCCCACATGCCGCGGAGCAACTAAGCCCATGCGCCACGACTACTGAGCCTGCGTGCCTAGAGCCCATGCTCTACAACCAGAGAAGCCACCGCCATGAGAAGCCCGTGCACCGCAACGAAGAGTAGCCCCCCGCTCCCTGCAACTAGAGAAAGCCCACGTGCCGCAATGAAGACCCAGCGCAGCCAAAAATAAACAAACAATAAATAAATTTATTTTTTAAAAATGGTGTAGTATTTGCATATAACTTACACCCATCCTCCTGTATCCTTGGCATCTCTAGATTACTTATAATACCTACTATAATGTAAATGCTGTGTAAATAGTTGCTGAAGTGTGGCAAATTCAAGTTTTGCTTTTTTGGAACTTTCTGAAATTTTTATTTTTGAATATTTTCAATCTGCAATTGGTCAAATCCACCAGTGCAAAATCTGTGGATGCAGAGGGCTGTCCGGACACACAATGGAAGAAAGAAAGAATGAATGAACGCCTACACCAAGCAACACCAGGAGCTCCTTTTCTGCATTCAACAGGCCTCCCAGGCAAAGATCCCCTTACAATGGAAAAGGCGGGGCCTTGCAATGTTTCAGAAAAACCCTCCAACCAACTGGGTGATCTATGGAATTCCACAATCTCAGCGTCTCAGGTCTCCCTTCCATAAAACAGGGATTAAAAAATCTCACCACACTCAGACTGTGAGGCATCAGATGAGATCATATATATGGGTCTGCTGGGTACATGGAACAATTCTGCTGTGCTTCTGGAGAGGAAAGGGAATGAAAGAGAGCCGACGTGGCAGGTCACTCCAAGCCCAGGACCCAGCAGATCCCGCTCGTGCTGTCCCTTTTTCTTCCAGATGAGGAAACTGAGGTTCGAATAGGATAAAAAACTTGCCAAGGTCATGCAGCTTGTGAGGGGCAGAGCCAGGATTTGAACTGTGGGATTCAGAAGTCGGAATTCCCACTTGCTTACGGCCCTACTCAAATGCCACCTGGACTCTACAGCTGCCTTCGGAACTCCTCCTTCTGGAAGAACATTTAACTTTAATCCCGTACATTCCTCCCCAGCAGACATGCACACAACTTTATTTAAATATATTGTTATCATTATTATTGTTTGGCCAAAAAGATTCCTTATCGGTGAGATCTTTATCTCTTTGCACACAAACACACACACGTACCTCTCCAGAAGGTTTGAATAGAACTTTGTGAGTGGTAGGGCTACTTAGAAACAAAATTTGTCCATTATATCAATTCAGTTACATAGCAACAACTTTTTTAAGCGCGTATTTATTTGAGCTTAGTGTGCGGCGAAACATCAGACATTTTCTTTCTTCAAACTCTTTTGGGAAGAGAAAATAATCAAGTGAAAGGGAGGAAACGTTATGCATATCATCCCAGCTATTGAGAATAATGCTGATGGATTTTCCTCTCGCACTTTTAATTTACTTAATACCCCCGCTTCCGTGATCAACCACGCCTCGGCTTCCTGAGCGCTTGTCTCCAGAGGGTTCAAGGCTTTCCGGTTGTAGTCCCCACTGCAGACTCTAAAGGGAGGTTCTAGAGTCAGAGGGGACATGGAGGACGACGAGCAGCCCCACTCCCCGGTGTGTGGGCGCGATGTCAGCTGTCCTCCGCGGACACGAGCGCTAGTTGGAGCCCAAACGGGGTTCAGCTCCAGGTTCTGACTCTCTGGACTCCCAGTCCAGGGCTCTCCCCATCTCTTCAGCTGGGGACGGTAAGGGCGGCAACTCAGGGGTTGAGTCTAGTCTGCTGGTTGAGGTCCAGCCCTCGTGGTGACCCCGCCCTGCTCCCCCAAATCCCAGGCCTCCTTGAGCCCATCAGGCTCTGAGCTCGGCCCCCCTTGTCCCCATTTGGCCTCTGGGCTCAGAGGAGGGAAGGGTCCCCGGGGACAGCCGCCACCTGTGGCCCCAGCGCTATCCCCTCCGCAGCGCCAAAACTTCATCTCCTCAGCCTCGCAGAACCAGCAAGCAGTGGCCTCAGAGGTCGCTCTGTTTGCCTTGGCTCCGCAGCCTGCTTCCCCAGCAAGAAGCCGCTAGAAAGGAAAATAAAACAACAACAAAAAGCCTTTTGATCTGCCAACAGACGTCCCCATCCAACCCTGTAGGAAGGTGGAAACCACCCTCTGTAGTGACCTGCTGGCCTCCCTCTCACAAGTGTTCTCCAAAGGGCCCCAGGGTCTTGCAGAGACCCCACCTAGCCCAGGCTCCTGGACCCCATGAGATGAAAGGGTCAAAACGACATCTGTGGGGACCAAGTGGGGATGGGCAGGGGGCAGGAAGAGGCCAGAGAGGACCAAGCAACTATGGGAAAGAGAAGATGGCCATTGACCCAGCTGGCCACTCCACAGTAGGTGGTCTCCACAGATTGTCTGCTGGGTGGAGCGGCAAGAAAGAGGTGTGTTCCAGAAAAGCAATTCAGTTCACCCGTAGGGAATCAGGCAAAAATATCATGGCTGTCCACGCAGGGATATATGAGGCATCCGTCACAAGAGGACGCAGTTAAGTAACTGACACGTGAGCTGTGCCTCTCCCCTACCCCATGGTCCACCTTGGAGACCCCCTACAGCTTCAGGGGACAGTTCCGCTCACTCTGGTAGCCCCTACTCAAGCACCTCCTTCAGTCTCTTGGCTTGAAGGCAGCCTGGAAGCTTCCAGAAGTTGATATCCCCAGGAGCAACCCTCAACCAATGAGAGACGGAAGTCGGTGACCACTCGCTGGGTCGATTCTGAGGTGTGCTTCACACAGTCCCTGGGAGGGTCCCCAGTGGGACAGGGCCCTAGGTGCCCACAGCAGGAGGCTGCTCATTAGGGCATCTTTCATTGGCTCCCCTCCCCTCCCTGCTCACTCACCTCTCTGACACCAACCTCATCATATATAAACTCTGTGTACCCAGATCCATGCTCAGGGTCTGTTTTTGGAGACCCCCAACTAAACCAAGGCAGAAGTGTACGTGCTAAGACGGAACAATTGAAAAAATGCAAGGTGCAGAGTTGAAGGGATGGAACACCGCAGGGTATATAGGAATGGCAGGCACCATGTACACAGCTGTGCTCACTTACTGGGAGAACAACTCAGCAGAGACAGGGGCTGCTCACACTGGTTGTCTCTCGGTGAGGAGACTGGCTTAAGACTCAGTTTCCATCGAATACGCTTTTGATCTATTTCCGTAGTCTCTTACTATGTTCACTCTGATTATTTTTGTCTTAGGTCTTTCACCAGTAAAAAGTGATTCATTTCAAAGAGCTTGTGATAACTCCTGGAAAATCAAATAAATGAACTACGGAGAGGGAGAAAATCCCAGAATCGATAATCCCCCGCACTTCCTAGAACCCTCCCACTTCCTTCCCACCTCCTCGTACCCTTGGCGTCCCTCTCAGCCCACATGCAGGACAATAGGTCCCAATTCCCTTAGGGGTTTGACAGCTGCCATCGAACACGGGATTAAGGACTGGAGGGGAGCAAAGGGCCAGGTGAGAGGCCTCCAAGACCCCAGATCCTGATTTTCTCCCACTCTGGCTGTTAAGGCATGGACTGGCTCCAACAGGGAAGACCCTGGTGTCCCACAGAGGAGCAAAGCCAGGGAACAGACCATGTAATGCTGGAGAGCGGGCTTGGGGTTCAGACCTCCTGAGTCTTTAAAGAGATGATTAAATTAAAATGAGGCTTTTAGGGCAATCTAATGCCCTTATAAGAAGAGATTTGGACCCCCAGGGGACACCAGAGGTACACGTGCACAGAGGGAAGACCCTGTGAGAACAATGAGAAGGCAGCCTCTGCAAGCCGGGAAGAGACCTCAGAAGAAACCAAGTCTGCCAGCACCTTGATCATGAGCTTCTAGCCTCCAAAACTGTGTAAGAAAATAAAATTGATAAGAATTAACTTATTTAGTCCTCACAACAACCCAATAAATTAGGTATTATTTATTTTATTTTATTTTATTTTTTTGCGGTATGCGGGCCTCTCACTGTTGTGGCCTCTCCCGTCGTGGAGCACAGGCTCCGGATGTGCAGGCTCAGCGGCCGTGGCTCATGGGCCCAGCCGCTCCGTGGCATGTGGGATCTTCCCAGACCGGGGCACGAACCCGTGTCCCCTGCATCAGCAGGGGACTCTCAACCAATGCGTCCACCAGGGAAGCCCTAGGTATTATTTTTAGTCCCATTTTATGGATGAGAAAATGATGAACAGAGAGGTTGAGCAACTTGCCCAAGGCTACGGAGCTGGTGAGTGGTAGAGCTGGGACCATAAACCATTCTACTGGATGAGATTAGACTCGTTAAGTGCCTGGCACACTGAAAGTGATCAGTATGTCAGCTGCGCTCATTACCCAAGTCAGCCTGAAAAAGACTGGTCTACAAAGGGAAAAATGGAGGGAGGCATTTTGTGAGCACCTGGCAGGTGCCTGGGATGGATGAGCAAAGACGGACAGGGTCCCTGCCCTCCAGGGGTTACGCTAGAGTAGGGGAGATGGAAGTTAAATAATCATACAGACAAGTCAACAATTGCCCAATCGTGACTAACTCCTGTTAGGGTGGGGACGGTGGAGCAATCAGAGCCAATAGGTGGGAAATTTGGCCCACTTGGGAGTCCAGGAGGGCTTCTTGGAGGAAGCGATGGGATCCAAAGGATGAAGAGGAGTTGGAGAGTTAAAGAGGGAGGGGAAGCATTGCAGGGATGAGGGAAGAGCATGTAGAGCAGACCTGTTTGGGTTGGGGCAAGGTGGCTGGTGGGCTGGAGCACAGGAAGGCAGGCCTAGGTCGGGGAGGGGCAGAGGCTGCAAGAAAGCCTTCTGAACACAGGTGAGAATCTACTGAAGGGCTTCCGAGAGAGAGCAAGGCGGCTAGCAAGATCACATTACACAACAGATGTCTTCCCTAACAAAGTGTGTAAGTCGAACTTCAGTAAACTGAATTTTATTTTTAAGGCAGTAGGGAGGAACGGGAATCTGAGCATTAATCTCTCTGTAAATGGGATGAGGATCCTCTGATCCAGCTGGCATCTTCATAGAGCCGGCCGCCTCGAGTGAGGTACACCTGTTAGGTAGTAATACTGGAGGAGGACTGGCCTTCCACGTGTCAGAGTGTGGGCGGGCACCTCTGCTGGTCAAGGCTGTCTGTTCCCCCATAAGTCGCAGGGACACCTGATACTGCAAACATGGCTTTCCCCGCGGAGCCACCACACAACCTGTTTCCTGGTGACCACAACTTTCCAGGCCGCGCTTCCCCATCTCCTCCTCATCCTCCAGGCTTTAACTCGTGCTTACTTCCATGGGGAGGCTTTTGCTGCCCCCGCCCCCAGATGTAAGTGCCTTTCATGAGTTTGTCCTGGCACCCCTGGCTCCCCACTGGGTTTGTCTCCATGCTGTCCGCAGTGCCCCCACCTAAGAGGGGTTACGGATAGAGGCCTTGGTGCATAGCAAGGAAGGATGCGATCCCTAAGAGGCTATGACTAAGAATTCATCATTCATTCCCTCACTCATTCATTCTGCGTGTATGAACGTCTACGAACATCTATTCAGTCCCAGGCACTGAGCTACACGCTGCAGGCCCCATGGAGACTGAGACAGACAGGTCCCTGCCCTCATTCCACTGAGGGAAAAAGATCATAAATAAAATAATTAGAATAATTCCAACATTCACTGAATACTTTTAAAGTGCCACATTCAATCCTAAAAGATACATTTATGCATTTTGATCTTATTTTATCTTCATAAAACCTTATGAGGGTGATCATTTTACAGAATAAACAAATATTGGATAATTATGTTGTACACCTGAAACTAACATAATGTTTTATGTCAATTACACCTCAATTGAAAAAAAAAAAACAAAAAAACTTATGCAGAGAAATGGTGGTACAGGGACTTCCCTGCTGGGCCAGTGGTTAAGAATCCACCTTCCAGTGCGGCAGACATGGGTTCAATCCCTGGTCGGGGAACTAAAATCCCACATGCCGCAGGGCAACTAAGCCCCCGTGCTGCAACGAAAAGACTCTGCATGCCACAACGAAGATCCTGCATGCTGCAACCGAGATGTGACACAGCCAAATAAATAAATAAATACATAAATAAATAAATAATAAATAAATAAATAAATAAAACGGTGGTACAGAGAAGTTAAGTATCTTGTCAAAGGCCAAACAGAGGCCATGGACTGTGGCTGAACTGGGACTTGAACCCGGGCCCTTATGTTCAGAACTCCTAACCCCGATGGCATGTTGCCTCTTATGCTTGCAATGCATGGGGGATGAGGCAGTGTATCTGAACCCTCAGCCTCCACAGCTGAGCCTCCAAACCCTCCTGGGCCCCTGTGAGATGGGCGCCAGAGCTGGGAGCCTTGGCTATTTCCTGCTAGGCCCCCTTCTCTTGCAGAGAAGTCCAGATGACCTGCCAGGGAAGAGGAACCCAACTTGCTGACATCACAGTGACTTCCAGTGCTAAAGGTGAACTCAGGATAAAGAGCAAGAACAGTTCATCTGGACCAGATATTTTCAGCCTGAGAGGAGATGGAGATGGCAGGCAACTCCAGAAAGACGAGTTGAGAAAAATGTAAATGGTGCCTTTCACGCAGTCCTTTCAAATCATTACTTCTAGAAAACACCCTATCTGCAATTGGTTATAATTCACATGCACCCATGTTTCTTAAGCCCACACTAACACCCAGCACCCTTCCAGACCTGTTTGGAGGGAACAATTATGGAAAACAGCATCTGACAAATGTTAGCAGTGGATAAAGCGTGTTTGATGCAGACACTTAACTCTTTTGATGCTTATAACTGGGCCACGAAGTGGGTATAAATCCCCACTTTATTGATAAGAAAACTGAAATGTACAGAGATTAATTTACTTTTTACTTACTAGTTGTATAGTTGTGTGACCTTGGGCAAATTACAATACTTAGCCTCTTGGGTTGGTTTTCTTGGCTGTTAAATGGAGCGATAACAGTACCCACCTGTTATGGATTGAATGGTGTGCCCCACGTATCCTAACCCCTGGTATGTATGAATGTGACCTTATTTGAAAACAGGGTCTTTGCAGATGTCATCAAGTTCAGATGAGGTCATTAGGCTCTGATCCAATGTGACTGGTGTCCTCATAAGAAGAGGAAAGACAGACACAGGGAGAACACCGTGTGATGACAGAGGAAGAGGCTGGAGTGATGTGCCCACGAGTCAAGGAACACCAAGGATTGCCAATAGCCACCAGAAGCAAAGAAGGAAGAACCCTCCCCTAGAGCCCTGCTGACACCTGATTTTGGACTTTTAGCCTCCAGAACTGTGCGAGGATGAATGTCTGTGGTTAGAAGCCCTCAGTTTATGGAACTTGTTACTGCAGCCCCAGGAAACCAACGCACTACCTCATCGTGCTCTTGAGCTGGTCCACAGCTCTGCCCCAGTGTTTCGGGGGGGAGGGACTGCAGAAGCTGAGGTCTGGGGGTGGAGTGAATGAGATGTGTTTGAGGGACCCCACCTGCCTGACTCACAGCCTAACCGGCCTGCCTCTCACCAGCACTTTTCAAAGAAGCCAGGAGCATCCTGGTGCAGCTACAGTGGGAGGCCACTCTCTCAGTGCCCCCAGGAACAAGCATCCACTATGCCAGGGGGACACGGGCCACCTCCGAGTCCTGTCTTGGGGAGCCAAACTCTCTCAAAGACCCCTCCACCCTGGTGTCCAGCACGCCAGTTATTCCTGTGAGGTCTTTTGCAGGGGACAGTAAATCCCCATTATTCAAGGGGTGCTTGTATTTTGGCTGGAGAAGCACCTCATTCCCCTGGGGGCTAAAAACTCAGACAAGATGAGTACCCTGGGCTGGCCCTGCTGGAGAGAGCCCTAAATGTCAGGCACCAGGTGGTGGCGGGCTGCCCCCCAGGAGGCTGAGGCACACTTGGCTAGCGAGAGTGCTGCAATCTGTCCCAGCCGGAGAGGCAGCAACCCGGGAGCGGGGGGCTCCTCTCAGCAGCACCCTCAGGCCCCGCACCCACAGTGGTAATTAGACATGAAAAGACGGGCCTAAATCCAAGGGCCGGGGCTCTAAATTCTTCTCCCATTTCAAATGGAAGCTATAGTAGTTCAACTATTACGAACTAGAGAGCCCAGCCCCAGGCCACCCAGGATGGGAGCCCAGAGCCTCTCCATCCAAGAGATGGGAGTGACAGGCGTGTGTGCGGGGGCGAGGAGGGGGGGGCACTTGGAGCCTCTCCTCGGGTGCTGGCCCCTTGCCAAAAGCATCTCTCGTTTCGTACTCAAGTGGGCGAGCAGCGATGTGTAAACATATTGACACCTACTAGGTGCCAGGCACTTGATCAGCTTTATAGCTTTCTACATTCTTCCCATTTTGCAGAGGAAGAAACTGAGGCTCAGAGAGATAAATAAGTGTTAAGTAGAGGTGTCAGGATTTGAAGCTAGGTCTGACCACCTCACTGTTCTCAGAAAAACAGGGCTAGAAACCCTCACCAGGCCCCCTCTCTTTACCTGCCCAACCCCACAAGGAGCGAAAGGAGCCAGCAGGAGACTGCACAGATGGGACAGGAAGCATAGGTAACCTTCTGTGTCATTTGGGTGACACCCCAAAGCTTGAATGCACAGCAGTTCCCAAAGTAGTGTATATGGAGCCGAAATTCCTATGGCTTTCACCATGACTATTTAAACCTAAGGCTTCTCATGCCCCTACACTACTCCCACAGCTTCCAGATAGTTCCTGCAGCCTTCCGCCAGGCTTCTCTCGCCCTGGCCCTTCTCCCCCTGCCCATGCACACACAGAAGATGAATACAGAAGCTCTTCCCCATTAGGGTATGGGAGGAGGAGATAGGAGCAGAAGTAGGTGCTGGAGGGTCCCGGAAGAAATTCTAAGAGCAGTAAACTTCAGCAAGACAAAGGACACCATGGGAGCCCTGGGGTGAAGGCAAGGGTCTGGCTTAGTGCCCTTGCTGTGTGCTCACTGGCCAGCCCCTTGGCCTCTCCGAGCCAACCCCCCTCCAGTGTATTATGGGCACTATATGATCTGTCCAGAGATCATTTCCATGTACATGGTCTGTAATCTCTAAAGAGCAATGCACATAAGGGATCATTAGGGAAAGGAAGCGTCCGTGTTTTAAGGACTATGTGCCAGGTGTACACCAGAAGCTTTAAATGCATCATCTCAATTAGTCCTCAAAGTACTCTCTCCAGGAAATATAAATGCAGGGAGTTAGTGCTCAGTAAATACCCAGCCTCCCTTGCAGCTGGTTTCGGGCCAGGTGACAGTTCTGACCAATGGGCTGGAGCTGAAGTGAGGCGTGTCACCTCCAGGGGACACAGTGGAGCGATAGTGTGCCTTTTCCTTTTCCATTGCTCTCTTCGCCTTCTGCGGTAACCATGGATGCCACATCATCCTGGAAGTGCAGCTACGAAGATGGTGGAGTCACCATCCGCCTGCGTCCCTGAGTAACTGTGTACAGCGGAGATCCATGTTAAGTAACGTGAGTGAGAATTAAACCCGCAAGGTTAAGCCACTGAGAGTCTGGGGTCATCTGCTGTGGCTGCTGGTGTTACTTAGCTTAACACTCTTATTGCTATTATTCTGCTTTTCACAAATAAGGAAACCAAGACCACATAGCCAGTAAATGGCAGAAACAAGATGCGCTCACATCTGTGACTCCAACACACATCCTCTTTCAATTACAACCCTTTGCTGCTGAATAAGATCATCCCCTTCCTGTAAGCAACCTTGTCCCAAAAAACTCCTGCACCTCGGTGTCCCCAGGATGGCTGAGTAATCAATGCAGGATGAGAAAAGAGAACCTCATAAAGCACTCTGAGCCTGGAAAATGAGCAAAAGCAGGGAGGAGGGGGCCTGATCGCATCTCAGGGAAATCTTTTCTGGGGCTTTGGAGCTCACAGGAGGCTTCGATAGAAGAGGAAACATCACAGAGTGGTTTCGAGCACAGAAGGGAGAATCAGACCAACCTAGGATCAAATTCCAGTCCTACCACTTGTTCCCGTGATTTTTCTGAGCCCTACTTCCTAATCTGTAAAATGGGGACAATATCTGAACCAACTTTGAGGGTGGAGGTGAGATGAGGCATTGTCTAGCTCCTGGCTGATGGTGAGCACCCCCCAAATGTCTGCCACAGTGAAGATCATCACTGGGATGGCTCAGAGGACAGCCTCCGCTGGAGGGAGACGAGGCCGAGGTGCAGCCAGAGGCTCTCCCGCCAGGACGGCTGACACAGCCCAGACAGCAGACCTGGCCCAGCTCACACGCCTGCAGGAGACCGAGGGGCAGAACGCAGAGAGAGAAGTGGGGCCAGCCAGCCAGAGTGTGATGCAGCAGAGGAGCCAGATTATTTGTTTTAAAGTCGAAAGTGTCTTCTAGGAGGATGGCCTTTCATTTGGGTGAATCTGGGAGTTGTTTATCAGCTTAAACTCGTTATCTGCACATACGGTCGTCGTACTATAGTTGAGGGCGGGAAGCAAAGGATGGAAGGGAAAGGGCGGGCATACACTAGCCGATGAAATACCATCCCTCAAGTGCCCGTAACCAGGAGACGCTCAGTGACGTCACGCTGGGCTTCCTGGCCGAGGATGGGGCTATCATGAGAATACTCACAAGATACTAACTCTGGAGTCCCTCAGTGAAGCAAGGAAAGGAAGAAAGAAAAAACCAGGAAAGCCATTTGTTTTATTCACCCTTGCCTTCCATCTCAAACGCAGACACACACACACACGCACACACGCGCACACACGCACACACTGTGCCCAAAAATATCCGAGCTGGAAAAGATCAACGTTGATCCCTCCCTCCCATTTCACAATAAGAGTATGAGTAATAATAATCATAATGACAGTGATGACTGTGAATATTTGTTGAGCGTTTACTACCTGCTGTGCACTGTGCTAAGCGTTTCACCTGTTTTCTCTCGTTGACATTTCACAACACTCTGATACAGTAAAATTAGTCCCATTTCACAGACCAGGCAACTGAGGCACCAGAGGTTGAATGGCCTAAGGTCACACAACCAATAAGTAGAAGAAAGCCGACATTCAAACCCAGACAGCCTAACCGCCTCACAATGCTGCGTCTAGAGAAATAGGGAAACTGAGGCTCGGAGAGGGGCGGTGAGTCACTTGAGGTCCCACAGCTCCATGTATAACAGAACTGGGGCTAGAACGCAAGTCTCCTTGCTCCTGGTCCAGCTGGTCCAGTGACCTTTCCACTCCATCCTGTTGCCAATCAGTAGGTACACACACGCACAGGACTAGTGAACACGCTGTTGCTCATCTCCAAGTTGTTCAGTTACTAATTAAACCAGCAGTCTTGGGTACAAACAAGGGGCAAGGGCTGGACCTTAAGATAACAAGTGCTGAGATGAAAGAACTGCTTTGCCAGCTGCAAACACTGGGAACCATCTCCCTCTCCCTCTCTTTTTTTTTCTTTTTTTTGCGGTACTCAGGCCTCTCACTGTTGTGGCCTCTCCCGTTGCGGAGCACAGGCTCCGGACGCGCAGGATCAGCGGCCATGGCTCACGGGCCCAGCCGCTCCGCGGCACGTGGGATCTTCCCGGACCGGGGCACGAACCCGTGTCCCCTGCATCGGCAGGTGGACCCTCAACCACTGCGCCACCAGGGAAGCCCTCCCTCTCTTTTTAATGAGCGTTACATTATCTGCACACAACCCTATCCCCCAGTCAGAGCACTGATGCTGGTCCAAAGTGGCAGCCCGTGCGGCAGGAGGAGCCCAGGCTGGCAGGTTACTTAGCAGCATCAGATTGCAAAACTACCCCATCAAGCGATCATCTGCTCTGGGGGACTAAAATGATGGTTTCCAAGGCCCCCTCCCTTTGCTGGGTCCCAGCTGAGCTTGAACAAATGTTCCTGATTTTCCTTCTCAATGGCTGATGAAATAGACCAGAAGAGCCACCCTCTGGAAAGAGGGGTCCCTAAGAGGGGCGGTCCAGCCATCACTCTTTGCTCTTAGCAGGAAAGAGCAGGGAGTAAAAGCTGCACAGGGGGCTTCCCTGGTGGCGCAGTGGTTGAGAGTCCGCCTGCCGATGCAGGGGACGCGGGTTCGTGCCCCGGTCCGGGAAGATCCCACATGCTGCGGAGCGGCTGCACCCGTGAGCCATGGCCGCTGAGCCTGTGCGTCCGGAGCCTGTGCTCCGCAACGGGAGATACCACAACAGTGAGGCCCGCGTACCGCCAAAAAAAAAGCTGCACAGGCCTTCAGAGAAAGGTAACATGCAAGCTTGTGGACAGAAATGGGGATCCCAGCAGGAACTGATCACCAACATCACCCTCTCCATCCCCAAACCGCAGTCTGATGGAGGACAGGCACCTGGTTCACTTTGCCCTGTCAGGGCAGAGCGGGGCAAGACGGCCAGGAGCAGTGCCCCCCAATGGACAGAAGGCAGAGCAGGGCTGCCCAGCGCCCTAAAATGTTAGACTCTCCTGACTTTAAGTTTCAAGCCCCCGCCTCCTCCACCGCCACCCCGGCCCCAGACCATTAAAAAGTCACTAATTCAGGGAGCTGTTTCCAGGCTGACAGGGCAGTTTTTAAAGGAGGAGGGGGTACTTCCTAGATCAGCCCAAGGTATCCTAACTCCAACTCCAGATGAACTGATGCTTCTAGAAAGTGGCCATTCACTGATATACCGCCATTTCAGCCTCAGGCTGGGTAAAGATACGCCAAGGGTCTGCCATTTGAACGGATCTGGGGACTGGACGGCCAGGAGACACAGTGCCCAAGACCTGAAATTTTGCTGAATCAGAGATCTTGGAGTTTGCCTGGAAGCAGTCTGAGTCCACACACGATACTCCACATCCAAACAGGGACGTCAGCAGTCCCAGGGTTCTCAATTCCCTCCCATCTTCGGGGCAGGTTGGGTGTGAGTGAGGCGCAGGGAGCAGGGGTAGAACGCTGGGCCGCCAGCCCTCTGGGGGCCCCTTGCTCACTCCCAGTTTCCAAGGGCAGGGCTGTTCCAGCCAGGCTTCCCTCCACAGAAAAACTAGAGTCATTAAAAACAAAACAAAACAAAACAGAGAAACAAAACAACTCCTTTTGTTTTCTGGCCCCATGGAATGTCTTGAAGACAAAATCCAGAGACAGCGGGCTTCTCCACCCTTTCCTCTATCTCCTCCCTACTCGTCTGTCCTCTGCTATTCAAAATAAAAACCATGGTGATCTTTCTTTACAGCAACTTTGTCCTCGAGCAATTTGAGAGCATCCAACAAAAACATATGCTACACTGAAAGCAAGAACCTCAACTCTCTTTCAGGGACCACTCTTCTCCATCACCTTTGCAGGGGACTCTGGAGACATGAGAGGGGGGAGGGGGGCTGCCCAATGAGCCCACATTGGCATCCACGAGAAAGATGAAAACTTCCGCCAGCCACTATGAGGCCACTGCACATTCTTTGATTTGCTCATTTGTACTCACTTGGGGTGCAGGGAAGAGGGAGGGAATTAGAGAGAAAGATGAGGCCACAGTGCCTTCAGGGTCCCTCCAATCTCCAATGTCGAACAGCCCACACATGACAAAGATGATGCTCTTCATAGATGCCAGCAGCCGTCTGGCTCCCTGAGGCCTTGGCACAGACCCACAGACTCAACACACAGGGGCCCTGAGGTCCCACAAGGGGACACGTGGCAGGTTTCCACCAATAATTGTGAAATGACCACATGAATGTGGCTTGTAGACTCCAGACCCCAAGAGGAGGGGCTCTTGTTGACTAAGAAATTTAATACTTGAAACTGGACTGCTGAAGTCTTTAAGGGCCCCCATGGACCCCACCCTGTGCCTCCCAGTTTATTTGTGCCCAGAGAGGGGATTCACCCCAAGACCCTCAACCCACCCACACCAGAAAGGGATCTGGCCAGATCCAGGGAACAAAGGTACAACTTTTACAAAGGGTGCGTTCAGCTGTTTGGGTTTCAGAGCCCAAAGAAACCTCAGAAAGTTAATGTTCCCATACACTTACTCCACACCAATTCGCTGTTAAAGTTCCCCTCCTTTTTGTTTTTCTGGGGTGAATTTTTTATTCACCCATACATCCTGCCAGCTCCCCCAAGAAAAACCAGCTCCTGACAGCCAAGCTTTCCAATACACAGCGCAGTTATAACTGGGGGCATCCCAGCCTCACACTCCGACCCTCCGCCCCATTCCGGCTGCGGTGGGGTGCTCCTCAGGGCTGGCCCCTCATGTGTTGGGGGTTGGTCTGCGGTTGTCGGTCCTGGATTTCGGCGCATTTGTCTCCCAGGAACCAGAACTCGCCTTCCTGTGGGTGAAACGGCCAGGGAAGGGCGCCCCCTCGCGGGAGCGAACTCACCTCAATCCAGCCGGGACTCAAAGCCGGCGCGAACCCACCGGTGCCCTCCAACCCTCCAAGCGGACTCTCGCTGCTCCCCCTAAACTGGACCTGCTCGAGCCTCGGATCCAACGAGCACCCAACGGAGTCTCTGCTTCCCCAAACCGCACACACCGAGTACGGAATAAAGGGGGCCCCGAAGGAAAGCGTGGCGCCCCCGCCCCGCCCCGCTTCCAGGGACTCCGAAGGCGACCCACCCGCAGTGGCCCTGCTGGGCCCGGCAATCCTCACGGCCCGGATCCTCGCTCCTAATCCTTAGTCCCTACCTGCCCCCCGCTACACAGTGGCATGGCGCGCACCGCCTCCCTCTGGACGCGGCCCTCGCCAAGACCCCGACTTGTAACCACACCTGCCACCCCCGCCATTCTGCTGCCCCCCTCCCCAATCACCCGCCCAGAGCGCCGAGGAGCGCTGCACCTGTCCCGGGGGAAGCCTCTGGCCCTCAGCGGATTCGGGGCAGGGATGGGGGCGAGCACGTCTCCCCCGCCCCTTCCCCAGCCTAGCCGAAGTAGAACTTGAACATCCTGGGATCCCCCCATTCCACCCCCCCACCCCCACCGTGCCCAACAGTCGCCCGGGGGGAGGGGGGAAGCGCTCTTGGGTCCCCATGTCCCCCGGGGCGCGGCGGCGGGGCGCACGGAGGGCACTGAGGTACGGAACCCCTACCTTCCAGCGGCAGTGGCCGGATCCCGCGCCAACTCCCGTCGGCGGCCGCGGGGGAAACTTTCCCCGGGCGGAGAAGCGCACTCGCAACTTGCTCGGCACCGGCTGCCTTCCCGGCGGTGGCGGCGGCGGCGCGTCCGGGGACCGGCTGGCGAGAGGCGGCGGCGGCGCTCGCTCGGGGCTCGGGGCTGGGGCTCGGGCTCGGGCTCGGGCTCGGGCGGCCTCGCGCGGCTCCGCGGTGGATCGCTAGGCGCTGCGTCCGCCCCGCAGCCTGGAGCCCCCGAGACGCCGGCGGCAGCTGCAGCCGCCCGCCCGCCGGCCCCACCTCCCCGCCACCACTCCGTCCCTCCCTCCCTCTCCCCCGCGCTCCCTCCCCTACCCA
>RJWK010028559.1:0-25759 GCA_004363435.1 Platanista minor | reverse complement strand
TTTTTTTTTTTTTTTTTTTTTTTTTTTGCGGTACGCGGGCCTCTCCCTGTTGTGGCCTCACCCGTTGCGGAGCACAGGCTCCGGACGCGCAGGCTCAGTGGCCATGGCTCACGGGCCCAGCCGCTCCGCGGCATGTGGGATCTTCCCGGCCCGGGGCACGAACCCGCGTCCCCTGCATCGGCAGGCGGACTCTCAACCACTGCACCACCAGGGAAGCCCCTCATTCCTTTGTATGGCTGAGTAATATTCCATTGTATATATGTACCACATCTTCTTTATCCATTCATCTGTCGATGGATATTTGGGTTGCTTCCATGACATGGCTATTGTAAACAGTGCTGCAGTGAACACTGGCGAGGGGATCTTTTATTGACACACCTCCTTTTGGGAGGTCTGAGGTCTTCTGCCAGTGCTCAGTAGGTGTTCTGTAGGAGTTGTTCCACATGTAGATGTATTTCTGATGTATTTGTGGGGAGGAAGGTGATCGCGTCTTACTCTTCCGCCATCTTGAAGCTCTTCCCATTGCCCATCTTTTAATGCAGTCTTCGTGTCTTTGATTATAAGAAGTTTTGTATTTTTATGAAGTCAAATGTATCAATCTTTTCGTTTATGATTTCTGGCTTTTAGGTCTTGCTTAGAGACTTCCTCTGAGTTTTTATTTCCTATGTCTCTTTTAATACCTTTATACTTTTGTTTTAACATTTGTATCCTTGGAATTTTTGTGTTTGTGTACGTGGTCTGAGGTAGGCATTTAATTTTGTTTCCTTGCAGGAGGAGAGCCAGTTGTCCTAAGACCATTTTTTAAATTTACCCATTCTTTTTTGATTACTTTGTTATTTCACTTTTGCCCCACCCACCCCCCAAAATATGTGTGTGTGTGTGTGTGTGTGTATATATATATATATATATATATATATATACCTTTCTTCTCTCCCCAGTCAGATTATAATTTCCTAGAGGGCAGGGACATTTCTTGCATCCATAGGTCTTCTAAGTGCCTGATACATGGCAGAGCTTAGTACATGTTGGATGGTGGTGTGACTGATAGGGAAACTGAATGAGCACTGGCCCATTTTAAGTACAGCAAAGGATCAGGTGTCAGAACTCAGAACGAGGAATAAATAAGAGCTGTTTCCCCAATTTTCATGAATGGATGTGTTTGTGGTTTATGTTAATTCTGGCTTATCCCTTTGTGCAAAGCACTGCCTTAGGTTGGAGTATAGGAAGCAAAGGATAAATAAGATCTGATTTCTGCCCTTACGGAATTTGCAATCCCTAGAGGGGGCTAATTAAATCATAAACAGGACGGAATAGTCACAGTAAAAAAAAAAAGATACATATACCCCAGTGTTCATTGCAGCACTGTTTACAATAGCCAAGACATGGAAGCAACCTAAATGTCCACTGTCAGAGGAATGGATAAAGAAGATGTGGTACATATATACAATGGAATATTACTCGGCCATTAAAAAGAGTGCAATAACGCCATTTGCAGCACCATGGATGGACTTAGAAATTGTCATACTGAGTGAAGTAAGTCAGACAGAGAAAGAGAAGTATTGTATGATGTCCCTTATATGCGGAATCCAAAAAGAAATGACACAAATAAACTTATTTACAAAACAGAAACAGACTCACAGACGTAGAGAACGAACTTATGGTTACCAAGGGGAAAGGGTGGGGGGAGGAATAGTTAGGGAGTATGGGATGGGCATGTAAAGACTGCTATATTTAAAATGGATAACCGTCAAGGACCTACTGTGTAGCACAGGGAACTCTGCTCAACATTCTGTAACAACCTAAATGGGAAAAGAATTTGAAAAAGAATAGATACATGTATATGTATAACTGAATCACTTTGCTGTATACCTGAAACCAACACATTGTTAATCAGCTATACTCTAATATAAAATAAAAAGTTAAAAAAAGTTTTGTCTGCCTTTCAAAGAAAAAAAAAGATCAGAGCGACCTATATGTTCTGATATAGAACAGCCTCTGAGATATGTTCAATTAGAAAACCAAGGTGCAGAGGAGTCTGCTAACATTTGGGAGACAAGGAAATGAGAGAAGGACACAGACACACGCTTCTATAAGAATAAAACGTCTCTGAAAGAATATTCAAAATATTGGAAACAGTAATTACCTCTGTGGAAGGAACTGGGGGCTTGGGGGACAGGGGTCAGTGTGAAGTTTACTTTTTCCTGTGTATCCTGTAGTGCTTAAATTGTTTACTACTTGTTTGTATCATATTTTCCAAATAAACAAAATAGGAATTTCTAAAAGATGTTTTTGGTGAAAGGAAAGAGATGAGCACATATACACATGTAACAAAAGTAGGAACAATAGGAGAGAGTGTAGAGGGGTGATACGTTGAGAATTCTAAACTCTATGGCTCCAAAATAGAACAGTGGTGCTTGCTGCAAGGGGTCAGGCTGTCATCTTGCTTCAGGGCACGGTGGCTCTCAGGTACCGTGGACTCCGGACAGGACTATTAAATGCTGCCCTGCCTGTGCACAGAGTGTCTGGTGTCAGAGGCAGGGTGGAGCTGGGAGGGGAGGTTGTTGAGATATGAGAGCCTGTTCAGTGCCCTCACATGTGTTTTCTTCCAGCCCCTGAATTATTTTCATTGTCCTTCCCAGAAACTATAACTTCCTACTGAACACAAAGAGCAAAAAGGGGGAAATGGATCTATTACCCGCAGGGATCTTGGACCTAAGGAGGCAGTGCCGGAGCCTGAGGAGGAGTTGAATCAGCCTAACTCTTCTACCAGACAGCTGTGCTTCCAATTACTGGCAGAATGAATCATGTTTCTTGTAAGTAATAGAACTGCCTGTTTTCATTCTATCTTTAGATAGAATGGCAAAGTCCAGTTCTCACAGGCCTGAAACTGTGGATTATATTGGCTCGCCCTAGACATTTCATGGTGATAACTCGAGTGGAGAGGTCAGACTCCCATCTCCAGGAACTGAGATGGGGTGCAAATTACCCTATGTAGGCTTCTGTCCCTCAGGGAATATTTTCACAAGGGCAGTGTGGTAAAGACAGGAAGGTCAGGATTGTGGACTTGGAGCTCATCTAAATAGAGTTCAAGTCTGGTCTTTCCCACTTTCTAGCAGTGTGACCTTGTTCATTGCTTAGCATCTCCGAGCCTTGATTTTCTTATCTGTAAAATGGGAACAGTAACACCTCTCTCTCACTCTCACCGAGTCGTCATTTTCAGCCTCAGCAAGTGGCTAGACCCAAGGGCTGGAGTTACTAATTTGGCAGCACAAGGAGCCTCTAGCCAAAACCAACTCACTGTCTCCTGGCATGGTGGCCAGAACTGGGGTGTGAGTGGGGAAGGGCATGAGTGGGGAAAGGGTAGGGGTGGTGAAGAGTCTCAAGTGGTGAAATAAGCAGCAATGTAGGGTGATCAGATGTAGTACTGAGCTGATTCTTCTTTTTTTTTTTTATAAATTTATTTATTTATTTTTGTCTGCTTTCTGTCTTCGTTGCTGTGCACGGGTTTTCTCTAGTGGTGAGCCGGGGGCTACTCTTTGTTGTGGTGCGCAGGCTTCTCATTGTGATGGCTTCTCTTGTTGCGGAGCATGGGCTCTAGGTGCATGGGTTTCAGTAGTTGCAGCATGCGGGCTCAGTAGTTGTGGTTCACGGGCTCTAGAGCACAGGCTCAGTAGTTGCGATGCATGGGTTTAGCTGCTCCGCGGCATGTGGGATCTTCCCCGACCAGGGCTCAAACCCATGTCCCCTGCATTGGCAGGCGGATTCTTAACCACTGCACCACCAGGGAAGCTCCGTGGGCTTTCTCTAGTTGCGGCAAGTTGGGGGGCTACTCTTCGTTGTGGTGCCTGGGCTTCTCATTGTGGTGGCTTCTCTTGTTGCGGAGCACGGGCTCTAGGGAGAGCGGCCTACAGTAGTTGTAGCACACGGGCTCAGTAGCTTTGGTTCGCGGGCTCTAGAGCGCAGGTTCAGAAGTTGTGGCGCACGGGCTTAGTTGCTCCGCGGCATGTGAGATCTTCCCGGACCGGGGCTCGAACCCATGTCCCCTGCATTGGCAGGTGGATTCTTAACCACTGCGCCACCAGAGAAGTCCCAAGGAGAACAGTTTATTGGCTATTTGTATTCGTACATATGATTTATAGGCCTCAGATTTTACTGTTTCCCAGGCCATGCAAATATTGGACAGACCTGAGGATGGGAAGACAAAATGACATGGGGTCAAGAGGAACACAGGGGGTGCTGTCAGTGCTCCTCACAGATCTCCTCCCACCTTCCGAAATGCCCCTGTGCTCCCCACCCTGTCCCTCCCCACCCCTACCCCCATCAGCTTGCCAGCTGGGAGGGTCCCCCACCTGGGGCAGCTCTTAGCCAAGGATGGGGGTGCTGAGGGAAGAAGAAAGCCTGGCTCCTTGGCCTCTGGTAGAGGGGCTCCAAGGAAGATTTTTTTTAATTAATTAATTTGTTTGTTTTTATTTTGGGCTGTGTTGGGTCGTCCTTGCTGCACGCGGGCTTTCTCTAGTTGCGGTGAGTGGGGGCTACTCTTCGTTGCGGTGGGCGGACTTCTCATTGCAGTGGCTTCTCTTGTTGTGGCACGCGGGCTCTAGAGCGCAGGCTCAGTAGTTGTGGCGCACGGGCTTAGTTGCTCTGCGGCGTGTGAGATCTTCCCGGACCAGGGCTCGAACCCGTGTCCCCTGCATTGGCAGGCGGATTCTTAACCACTGTGCCACCAGGGAAGCACCTCCATGGATGATTTTGCTGCAGAGCACTCTGACCAGGCCAGGCTGAGATAGCACTGGCGTGGCCTCAGCCTTGCCTGTCTCCTCCCTTTCCCTGTCCTGCTTCCCACTCCCTGCTGGTTTCTCCCCAGAGCACTCCTGAACAAATCACTGGCACAAGAACCTCCTCTCAGAGTTTGCTTCTGAGCATCTGATGGAAGATAGGCTTTGGAGGGTTTCAGTTTTGTTTTGTTTTCTGTTTTGAAGGAAGGAGAAATTACAGCATGTTTTGTATGCTGTGGGGGATGACATGGGAGAGAGGGGAAGGATAACAGAGCAGAAAGGAGATAGAGGGAAGGCTGTGGAGGTGACATCTGTGAGTAAGCAGGATGGCATGTTTCCTGCACAAGGCACTGACTCTTCGGAGTAACACGGGCAGCTCACCCATTGTTGATGGGAGAGAAACCAGCGAATGAGGGTTAAGGTGCCTGTGGGCGGGGAGACTTGGTGATGGAAGGTGGAAGTCTCTTCTGATCACTTTGCTTAGAGAAATGAGTGAGACAGACCATCAGATGAAAGTGAGGGGCATGGAGGATAATAGAGGTCTGAGCAGACAAAAGAAGCTTTAAAATAGTCTGAGAAAGCAAAAGGGTGACAGAACTAGGGAAATGTCACACAATTTCCAGGAAACACTGAACACCTGTTTGTGGTCATCGGCTTTAAGTGAGACCAGTCTGCAACACTGTGGTTTTACACCAGCCATAACCAAGAATTCCAGTACAGACGTGGAGCAAGCAGACATATACGGTTAACCAGTTTGGATTCTAGGACTGAAGGAAAGGCAAGGGTGTTGAGGGTCGGTGCAAGAGAGTGAGTTTCATGATGACACACAGACTCTAGTTGGGTAAAGAGGGAGTAAGGGAGTGAGGGGTGATGTTGACATTGGAAAGATGGCAGATAGGGTCAGTGGACTGACTAGAGGCCCCCGTGGCTCTGAAGACAGCTGAAGGGAGGGTCCTAGAGGAAGTGAGATGGAATTGTAGGAGGCGGATGTCAGAGAGGGGCACACCTGAAGCTGAGACTTGGGTGGAAGTACAGATATTGGTAATGACAAAGTGTCCTGGATTCGTGACTGAGCGGACATGGAGGTTGGGCTCACTTAAAGGGGGTGGGGAAGATCAGGGACAAATGCAGAGTGGAATGATGGGAAAGTGTACGGCAGAATAGAATTATAAGCGAATGAACTCTTATTGTTTGTGTGCTCTTGTGTTTCCCCAATATTCTACAATGAGCATATATCACTATATAAGCAGAAAAAAAATTATTAAGTAAAATCAGACACTATTCAGAGGTAAAAAGGAAAAAAATATCTTTATTTACTGGTAAGGCAATTACTACTATTTACAAGTACTCAGTCCACAAAACTCATAAAGTTATTCCCATTCTAGAATTGTACCAGTACTTCCAGGCATCTACAGCATCATTTTAAATAAGACCAAATGAGAGATGTGAGTTTCACAGTCTATACTATATACTTTGTTTCAAGAAATTCTTGTTTTAAAATGCACACATATTTTTCTTTGTTGTATTTGCATTTGCACTAAGAAACCCTGAAATTATCTATGGGATGAGGAGGACAGAGGACCGGGCAAGCAGTGCACAGAAATGGGGGCAAGACTTTTTTTTGAACACCCTTTCATATTTTCTTATCTTCGAACAATGTAAAGATAGCACCTATTCAAAAATAAATTTAAACAGTAAAATTTAATATAATCTAAAAATTTTAATAGAAAAACCCTCTTTTCAATTTTCATACGTACAAAAGTTATGTTAAATACAACGTTTGTATTGCCAAATGGGTCTTTCTTTAAACAGGAAATTCCCTTATTGCTTTTTTAAAAGGGTTCTACTTTCAGAAATTTAGTTTCTGGTTAAAGATACAAATATGTCACTATATTTTTACCACATCTTTAAGAGCAAACTTCAGACTTTTGACAAGACTCAGACCCTACCAGAAAAAGGTAAAAAAAAAAAAAAAAACTTGTCACATACAACATATACCTCACCAGACGATAGTTACCCTTGCTTGGTATGTGTCCAGAGTTTAGAACCCGTGGTTCTAAGTACATTCTAAGGGGGCAGATTCAAGTCCAACAGAGAAAAACATAATTAAAGCTGTCCGCAGGTGAAAGCAGATGGCAGGATTGCAAGGCAAGAGATACACAGGATTGCAAATCCCCCACTAACAGCTGTGACACTTTGGTAAGTTTAACACTCTGAAGGCTGGACCACAGGGTCTCTCAGATCCATGACTCTCTGTGTGGTGTGGTTTCCCTTTGCTGGAAGAGTTAAGGGGAGGGATGGTGAAGGAGAGTCTACAGGGTTGAGAGGATGGATTGGAACAGGTTTCAAACAGACTAACCACTGACCCTTGACAAGAAACCTGAGAATCCCAAGCCATGGACCCTAATCTATGCTACATTTAAAAGTGCAAAATGTAGAGTTCATCACTTTCTGTGGGCACCCGGATATAAGCACAGAAGTTATGTGGCGGCACTCAAATACGAGGCGGTCATACGGAAGAGAAAGGCACTTGTATTAATTTTTAAAGATTTATCCCCACAAGGAATGACAACATTTAAAAATGAAGTGGAGGACTCTCAGACCCTGAAGATAAATCCACAAAAACCTAAGGGCCCAAGGATTTCAGGCTGAGAACTGGACTACGTCACTCAGAAAGTATCTGACCTGGGAAATTTTGTCAATCCGATATGGCACACAAGTCGTCTATAAAAGGAGGTAAATGTCTAATCTGGTTCACCTCAGCGGAGCCTTGATCACTGATCTTTGGCTGCTATTCAGCCTATTCACTGTTGTGTTAAACTGATCAGTGTCTGGTCTGATTGGTCAGTAACCACAATGTACTAGTTGCATATATGTTTAAATTACCTGAGTACTGGGGGAATAATTATACTGCTAAGGGAAATGCCACGATATCAAACCTGCCCACCACCATGGTGAGTCCCTGAAGCAGATGCCAGTAGGATGCTATAGTGGCTAATAGTCCTAATAATGCTAAACACCGGTAGCATCATTATTAAATAACTAACATTTGCCTAATACTCTATCAAAAGTTTTCATGTCTTTCATTTTGTTTGGTAGAAGCCAAACTTTTGAGCGATAAAGAGAAAAGAACAAAATTAACTACAGCTCTTGTAGGTTGAGCAAAACTAGGCAAAATATACAGAAACCTTATTCCATCTGCCATTTTCATCATAAATGTCTGGACAGACAATGGTTGTAGGTACTGCCAAGTGGTTGTGATCAATCACTTCCTTTTGTCTCTGGACTCTAAGTTCACACACACACACACACACACACACACACACACACACAAATACAGACAAGGGCCAAGTGTGTATATGCTCCATTTAGGAATAATGAGCCAAGAACGATTGCACTCCTGCTGTCTGTATAGACCCATGACTCACAGGCATAAATGTCTAGTGATTCCTCACATGCTTGCTGGAGGCCTCTGTAAAGAAAGTTCATGGAAAGTTTCCTGATTCTAGAGTTTAACCCTGCACATGCACTAAGTTCCAGTGAAACAGAAATATAAAATAGACCACAGGCCCAGGACTTCAACATCAAGCCCCACATATTTCTGATGCAGGAGAATTCACCACCTGTGTTGCCCAGCTGGACTCATAGCCAAGAGCTGGCCTGGTTGGTCCTCAGTCAGAGAATATCAGCAGGTGTTGCTACTGTTGATTTGAAGCTAAAAGTCAGCAGGAATTAGATGCAAAGGAACTCAAACTCTGCAACTTCCATTAAGGTTACTACCAGAATACTGCTACCATGGGCCTTATATGCACCACGCCACAATTAGATTTAAACCTTAATCCTCCCAACAGATAATACTTCTCTGCTATATAGATAAGGCTCAAAAAACTAGCTTGACTTAGTGTCTCAGAGCAAGGAAATCACAGCATACAACAGAAACCCAAGGCTTCTCTCTCCCGACCCTTTGCTCTTTCCTTTGCACCAAATCATCCTTCAACTAGCAAAGGACTGTTAAATGGCCAAAAGCTGTGTATATCCAACTGGACAAAGACTGTACCCACCAGCTGTTAGCTTTGACTTGTATGAACAATGATTTTGGAAGATCATCCTGACATATATATGAGATTTGTTTCCTTGGTCAACCTACATTCAAATCCATGTAATTACTAGCTACATTATAACAAGGTTCTTATGAATATTTCTCATTGCAAATTTGCCAGACATTAATTTGACTTTCATAAAAGTAATTATAAAATCAAGCATCACTGAGTTTTTTTTCTTCATTCCCTGACATCTTTCATGAGCACCTACATATCCAAGAAATGTTCATAAAGTCCTGTTATGACCCACTAACATTTAATTCCTTCCAAGAATTAAAAATTCCTCTTGAAATTAAAAAAAAAAAAAGTTCAGTACATAGGAGTGTTCACAACCTTAATTTTTAAAGTATCAAGGCTTCCATACAGAGCCTCCCCCTCCAGAAGGCATAGCCAGACGCTGCCTGGCCAGAGAGAGCAACAAGCCCTGTGAACATCTTCAGTCCCTGAGGCCGCCTCTCTCCTCATCTCTTTGGGTCAGAGGAGCAGAGCGTGTTAGAGCTAAGGCAGGGGCTGTTGACTACAGTCAGCTGCCAACCCTGAGGACTCTGACCAAGAGAGATGCTGTGTGCAGATTTAGTCCTGATTCAAGCCTCACCTGAAGCCAGTCTCCACGTTCATGTGTTTTCAGGTGAAAGAAGCAACCAATTTTCTTTTTTGCTTTAGTTGGTGTGAGGTGGTGTTCTGTCCGCGACGTCCGAAAGGTCCTGACCAACGTGGAATTTAATACAAGGTTGTAAAGCTTGTGCTCCCAGAGCAGCTGAATGTGTCTGTCTTCACGCTGAGCTGTCATCTTCCGAGAGCCAACCCTGTTCCCAGCCCAAGAGAAACATTGCCTGCAGAAACACCTTCCTTACACTAAAGCAAGAAATGGGTGTGGCATAGATCAAATTTTAGGGGAGAACAAGGAGACGGTCATTGAACCATGATCTCATCATCATCCAGTGTCCAAAACAAGACCATGCAGAGGGGATACAGAATTATAACAAGGGGTGAGCATATATAGAAGGGAAATCTAAGCTCAGTCAAGGCCACAGACAGTGGTTCTGAGCTAAAAGGAACCTTAAAACACACCCGGTCCCACCTTTTACTTCACAGATGCACAAACCGAGGCTAATCACTGTTTTCTCGAGGTGCACAACTACATTCAAGACTACAGTCCAAGGCTTCAATAAAGAAAGTTTTCTACCCTTTAGACTTATCCAAAAAAAAAAAAACAAAAACACAGATTTTGTTGTGTCAGAAAATAGGGCATGTTCTTCTACTAGAAAGAAAGGTGGAGGCCAGCTCACTACCTGTCACTGGTTTCTATAACGGGTGGGAGGTTGGAAGCGATGCCCAAAGGGTCCTTTCAAGTTTAAGCGTCGAACAAAACTTTCTACTATAGTAAAAGTTCTTCCTGTGGCACAGGGAATACTACTTTTTTACGTAGTGTGAAAGCAGGCTGAGGCATCTGTTTTTTTGTTCCGTGTTTGTCTGCTTGTCGACTCACATCATCATTGACAGCAGTGAGAATGGATAAGATATCTTCCTGTCTGCAGGCAGAAAGGAAAATATATTTTCAACCAGGAGATAGAAATCACATACCAGGTCTTAGAAAACAGATTTTAATATATGTGGCTTCTTCCCAGTCTAGCATGCCAAGATTCTAACTGGAATTTTGCCAAATATAAAGAAACATTTTTTTCTGAAATTAAAAAAGAAATGCTAAATTATATAAAATTTTTCAATTCTACAGTCAGTATTTAAGAGCATCATAATAATAATCACACCTTGCATTTTAATGGACTTAGTCCACAAAGACATTTTGCATATAACTATTTTTCTGTGTTCTTCCTTCAAGCTGGTAGGTAGGTAGGTAGGTAGGTAGATAGATAGATAGATAGAATAGGAGGTGATAGAAATAAAGAGAGAGAGAGCCTATTAATAATACCCTCTCTATTCTAGGTTTTGGGAGGGATAAAGGGCAACCATGACACAATTCCTGAACTTAAACACTTAGAATACAGACATGAAACATGTACCAAGGGTAGCATAGAGACAAACTACATAATACAAGGCAGAATGTGACCAACACCGCATGAAAAGTAAGTCAAAGTTACCCTGCAAATTCTGAGGAGAAGACAGTGCCTCTGGCTGGGAGAAGAGAAGATTCTATAGAGGAGGCAGCATTTGATCCAGGGCTTGTGGGCATTTACCAGCATGTTCTGGGGGTGGGCAATACACATCACTGGAAGCAAAGCATAGGCTCTGGAGACAGAACTCAAGTTTGAATCATGCCTTCATGACTGGTTCTCAGCACCTGCATCCTGCATCACACTAGCTGTTCTCTCTGTCCCCAGATCTCCCTGTGGCTGACTCATCATTCAGTCTTACCTGAAATATCGCCTCTACCAGGAAGCCTTCTCAAGTAGCTTAGCTCCCTGCTCCACACTCTATATCATTATCCTGTTTTGCTTTTCATAGCAGGTATTACTTCCCAAAATTATCTCACTAATTCAAATATTCATTTACTTACATTTTTATTATCTGTCTTCCTGTCACTGAGTGGTAAGTCCCATGGAGAAGAGATTTTGTCTCTCTTGTTCACAACAATACCCCGAGCTCCCAGCTCAGTACCCAGTACAGTAGGCACGTAGCAGGCCCTTGATAAATAGTGCATTTTCCCTGATGCCATAGGAATTGGTCTTTGATGGAGAGGTTGGTAAAGAAGAAGGAAAAGCCAAGGTGACTCAAGGCTCCCATCCTGGTTCCCAATCCTGAATTCCCAGAATTGGAACCGTTCCTAGCAATGGGGATTCAGGAGTAGGAACCCCTGGAGATGGCTAAGAATATGAATTCAGGACTGTGCATACTGAATGTGAGGCCCAAAGGCAACAGAGGCGTGGGATGTCTGGCAGCCTGTGAGAAATGCATAGGACTGACCCGAAGAATGAGGTTGACTCAACCCGGCACTCACTGGTCCAGCAAATACTTAACAACCTTGGGCTTCCCTGGTGGTGCCGTGGTTGAGGGTCCGCCTGCCGATGCAGAGGACGTGGGTTCGTGCCCCGGTCCGGGAAGATCCCACATGCCGCGGAGCGGCTGGGCCCGTGAGCCATGGACGCTGAGCCTGAGCGTCCGGAGCCTGTGCTCCGCAACGGGAGAGGCCACAACAGTGAGAGGCCCGCGTACCGCAAAAGAAAAAGAAAAAAATACTTATCAACCTCAACAGTGTATCAGGTACTGTGTCGGGCACTGAGGATATAAGGTTAAATGAAACATCTCTGCCTTTCAGAAACTCAGAGATGGCAATTTGGGAGATGTTCTCATGGAGTTGCCGGTGGCCGCCAGGTATAGCTAAAGCTGCCAAAAGGAGGCAAAGACGAGGGGCTGGGGCAGAACCTTGGTGAACGCCCATTTCCATTGTACCAGGTAAAGAGCATGTGACAGAGACAGAAGGAAAGTTGTCAGAGCAGTGGCAGGAAACCAAGGGTATTATAATGCCAAAGGCAGCACACGGGCATTCAGTAAATATAAGTGATTGATAATAAATAAATGAAGGAACAAATAAAAGGCCTCCCTGCCTATACTGATGCTGTTCCCTCTCCCCAGAATGTCTTTCACCCTGATTATTCACCTAACATCTATCTGGCATCTCTAGAAGCTTCCCCTGATCCTCCAAATCTGGGTGAGGTGCTAGTTCTATATGTTCCCATAACACCTATGCTTTACAATGTATATTTACATTGGGAATGATCTTCCCCATATACTTGTCTGTCTTTCCAGATTGTGAGCAACTTGAGGACAGGGACTGTGTCTTTTTAAATTCTGTATCTTCCTTTCCAGTTACGTGCCAGTGCTCAACACAGGCGTGTTGGATGGGTGGATGGATGGATGAATGGATGCATGAATAGATGCATGGGTGGGTGGATAGATGGATGAACAGGTAGGTGGATAGATGAATGAATGAACAGGTAGGTGAATGGAACAACTCAAAACTCTCACCTTGGGACCAAGTCCTTCAGATGATTATACAGAGATTGGATATACCAGCTACCTTCCTCCACGTGCCGAAAGGACACGTAGCCGGGGACAGTGGCCAAGCCAAGAAGGAAATCCGCCTCAACGGGAACACTGTCCTGAAGGGAAGGGGACACGTGCTCAGGATTTACCGCATCTGCTTCAATGGATACGGAAGGTTGTATTTCTTCACCTTGACAGGCCTGGATGAAAAAGAGTTTGGGTTTGTGAGCCAGAGCAGGACACTGCTGAGCTGTGAAGTGAGACATGATCTGCCGGATGGGAATGAGGTCCCCATCAGAAGAGTAGACAGCTCCAAATTTCCCATGGGTCAGAACACAGAACACAAAGCAGTCTCCATCAGCATGGCCTGGATGAGTCTGAAAATACTGCAGAACCTCCTCTAGGTGGCCTTTAGTCACATTGACATAAATATGCACGCTGAACCCAAGCCACTGAAACACACGCCTCAGGCACTCTGTGAAAAAGGAGAGAAAGGGGAGATAGTGAAATGGAGGGAAACAAAACAAAACGAAGGGGTGAAACAATGCTAGTAGTTATAAAAATCTGCATAGCAAATAGGCTGAAGCTTTGGATGTTTTTTCTACTTTCATAACAATAAAATTTTACAATTAACCTGCCTTTTTATAGTAGCCACAGTGCTATCACAATGATCCTGTGAGTCAGCAGAGGCCAGAATTTTATCCTATTTCACAGATGAGGAAGCTGAGGCCCCATGAATCTCCCACATGATCACAAATCTGGTTAGTGGTGGAGGCACAACTCTAACCCAGGTTGTCTCATCTGACCCAGGTGCTCTCTCCCAAACAGAGTCGTAAATGGTCAGGGACTCTGGTCACTCTTTAAGCAGGTAGGTGACCCCAGGAGCTATGGTCTGAAAGTCTGTGTTCCCCCTCAACCCCCAAGGTGAGGGTATTAGGAAGTGGAGCCTTTGGGAGATGCTTAGGTCATTAGGGTGGAGCCCATTAAAAAGACCCCAAAGAGCAATCTTGCCCTGGCCGCTGAGTAAGGTTACAGAGAGAAGATGGCCATCTGGGAAGTGGGCTCTCACCAGATACCGAAATGCCAGACCCTTGATCTTGGACTTCCCAGGCTCCAGAACTGTGAGAAATAAATGTTTGCTGTTTAAAAGGCATCTAATGGTATTAGACGCCATCGGATGGACTAAAACACCAGGAATATACAGGAAGCTTAGAAACATTTCTTATATCATCCTTATATTTACATGGAAGATAAAAACTACAGAAAGAAAATGTGAAAATAAAAAGTGATTTTAAGATTTCTAACTTGCATTTCATGCGCTTCCAGACTTTCTTACCAGCATCTTTATTGGTCCCTGGTCTTTTTGACAGTGAGGTAAAACTGTGGTTATTGACAACAACACAATGCCCTCTGTGTTTCCGATCCATCCTGTACACAGCTGTCACCTTGAAAGAAGAAGAGATAGGAACCACTTATTAGGGAATCCTCATTTTAAGGGTTTAATGTTTCTAACCAACCACTCCATTTATCAGTACCAAAGGCAGAGAGTTCTCAGGACCCTGGTCCTGATCTGGAATTAACAATTAATTCCAGGGTAGAATGCCAGGTCCTCATTAAAATTCAAACTTCACCTGTCTTGACTGCAGAATGTGAATTCGCAGTGTTAAATAATAAAATATGTATTTTTAACTTTGGCAAACCCAGGGTTTATGCAAAAGCATCTTTCTTGTTGGATTAGCAAAGTGAAGAAAGCATAGGTAAGGATCTAACAAGACAACAAAAATATCAAATGGTAATTTGTTTTTTAAAATGGTAGGATTCTGGAGTGATCTGATTCCTCCAAAAACAGAGAAACCTCTTTTGTAGAGATCACAGTGTGATAAAAATATGTGCAATTGTTTTTGAAGATTATTGTAAATAGCATTTGATTAAAAATTAGCTGAGTTGGCTTCAGCAGGGCCTCTCTGTGGCTACAATGATCTCCTGAAAACATGGTACAGTTTTGATCCAAGCAGAAAAGAAGTGGCTTCAGTCGCTGAAAAAGAAATCCCCCTCTCTGCATATCTCAAAGGATATGCATGACTGAAAGGGCGATAACATCACCTCCATAGCCAAAGGTCAACACACTTCTGATTATTACAGAAAAAGGCAAAAAGAATAGAGACAATCACACAGAGACAGGAAGAAGAACCACAATAGAAACACAAATCTGAGTCCACAGAGTCCTTAAGGGCTGGACCCTAGTTGGAGAAGATGTGAGGAAACAGTGCAAACCTTTGTGCTGGTTTCAGAAGTTAGAGTGTCAACAGATGCTCCCAACATCTCCACGGAGACCGGGGTTGCTCTGTCACCTAGAAAGACAAGTACTCAGACTCTTCACATATCTTCCCCCAGACACTTAGATTTCCTTACAGAGGATGGGTTGGAATCAGCTCAAGTGTTTCTGGTTAAAAGTTTGGTTGGGTTGAGTCAACATTTATCTGTCACTGGATAGAAAGAGGCTGGGCAGACACCAAAAAGAAAGGGCGCGGGGGAGGAAAAAAAGGCCCAGCGACCCAATTTGGGCAGAGCAAAAATCACCACAGCCCTGGGATCAATTTAGTCATGGCTTTGGCATTGGTTGCGGACTGCACTCTCACTGTTGTGGCCTCTCCCGTTGCGGAGCACAGGCTGTGGACACGCAGGCTCAGCGGCCATGGCTCACGGGCCCAGCCGCTCCGCGGCATGTGGGATCTTCCCGGACCGGGGCACGAACGCGTGTCCTCTGCATCGGCAGGCGGACTCTCAACCACTGCGCCACCAGGGTAGCCCCGGACTGCACTGCTTTCAAGTGCACCTGCAAGCTCCCTGGTTCCTCCGGATAAGAATCCTTCGTAGAGAGAGGAAGCCAAAGATGAGTTGTCAGATGACAGTAAAGAGAAAACGTGACTTGAAGCGTTTCTTCTCCCACACACGCCTGGCAAGTTTTCAGTAGAATCCGGAAGCTCTGCCCTCGTCTGTGAGGCCTGAGTTAGCTATTAACCACGGTTAAGGGTCAGTCCTGAGCACTCAGCTCATGCTGAGCAAGTCCAGGATCCTCCAGACCAGAGAACCTACCAAATGGGACCCCGGCTGCAGTCCTCCTGCACACCTGTAAATTCCCCCTCAACGTGGGAGAAGGTAACTCTCCAGCGAAGACAGGTCTCAACTTTGAAACGGCAGAACTGCAGCACTGAAGGAAACGTGCTTGTTTTTCAGAAGTGAAACCATTGCCTGAGCTCTTGTAGCCACAAGGGGTTAGAGCCAGGTCCTCAGAGGGTGTGCTCTGGAGTCAGACCGCCAGTTTCAAATCCCAGCTGCACTCCATTCTAGCTGTGTGACATTCAGCAAAGCACCAGACCTCTTGGGTCTCAGTTTCCTCATCATTAAATGGGAATAACAGTGGTACCTATCTCCAGGTGACTGGATTATTAAAGGAGATAAGTCCTAGGAAGCTCTTAGAACAGTGGCTGGCACATGACAAGAGCTCAGTGACAATAATTCTCGTCCACATCATATCATGCAGCCTCCCAGATAGGCAGAAAGATAAAAGTCCCTAGGAAAGTGGGGTGTATTGGACTCTGAAGTTTAAATTTCCAGGAAAAAAGGAAATGAGGAATGGACACATCACAGAGAGAACACCAGAACGCTGATTGTTTGTAAGCAGTTTAGCCCAGTGGTTTTTCAAGGTCGTGGTTTCTGGGCAAGGATTCAGAGCATTAAGCACACTGGTGCCAAGTCCCTCCCTCTGACCGCCTCTTTCCCTCTGAGAAGTACAAGCAGCATCTGAAGCCATACTATTCTACAGAGTCAACATTCTGCTCCTGATGCTGCTGCTGCCGGCCTCAGGGATTCTGCCCGCCAAGGGCTCCATCCCTCCCCACAGAGGGTGACCTCATTCTGAAGGGTGGACAGAGACCATCTCTGCATTCCCCAGATGTTTGTAGGCTAGGCTTTCCAGCCCTCGCCATCCGCCCCCATGGAAAAACCTGGTATAATCCACGCATTCAGTGGCTTGCCCTGAATTAGAATAAGAACCGAATTCTCCACTAATGTGTAAGCCTTCTCCCGTCACCCCAAATTGCTTGGTATGTATCAAATATATCTATTACTGGCGTACTGATCCAAGCTATAAAAAGTGTATTAGAGGGAATTCCCTGGCCGTCCAGTGGTTAGGACTTGGCATTTTCACTGAGGGGGGACCCAGATTCAATCCCTGGTCAGGGAACTAAGATCCTGCAAGCTGTGCAGTGTGGCAAAAAAAAAAAAAGTGTATTAGAAACACCTACCATTACTCTGTGCACGCTCGTCTTGCCAGGACATCTCCTGTTGAGGCAAGAGGAAATTCATGAATTGCAGGAAACTCACACAGTTAGGGTAAGGGCTGAAAATCTAGGCTTGATTCAGAGAAGAAAAAATACCTGCTCCCCAGCCACAGAAAAAGTCACTAGCAGGTAACAAGAAAAGAACCAACTTCTTCCTTCCAAACAGGAAGGTTCACAAAGACACAGTGGCAAAAGTATATGACATACACAAAGGTATTTATTCATTGCAGCATTATTTGGAATAACTGAAGACTGGAAATAACCCTAATGTTGACCAACAGGGAGTGGTCAAAAGAACAATGGTTCTTCATACAGTGTGGTAGAAGGCGGAAGACCATCTCCCCAGGAGATACTGGAAAGAAGTAATGTGAACATTGGTATTTAGGGTGCTCCCTCTTTTATAATAAAGGAGAGATACGAGTGGGTTTTTTTCAATAGGATAAATCAAAAAACTAATAAAAATGGTAATCTATGTGGGGAGGAGAAGCAGGGCAGGGATGCAATGCAGACTTCTCTGAGTGTACTCAATAGTTTTTCCTTTTAGTTTTAGAAAATTAAATACAAAATTGAAGCACAGTTTAGGGCCTTTGTGCTTTCTGCATCCACTCTCCATCCACTCCACTCCCACCACCCCCAGCCCTTAGCCTGCAGCTGAAAGCCCGAAAGGGGACATGACCACGATGTTCTGGGGAAGGACTGACTCTGCCACCGGCTGTGTGATGCGAAGTACCAGGACATCTGTTTGACGTGACAGGCAAGTCACCCCCAAGTCACTGGGGGCGCCTCCCTGGTGGAGCCCACCAGGCTTCTGGCTGCAGGAGGGTGATTTCTCTTTGAGCCAGACCGGAGCTGCACTGCCTCACTTCCAAGCTGCCTGTGAGAAATGGAAGTCGTTTCTAAGGGGTGTGGCTCAGCCTTAATCTCTGAAGTGCTGCTGTTCCCCGCTCTGAGGGAACAAAGGCAAAGAAGTTTAGTTTCACTTTCCAGAAGGCTTCCTGCCTTTCTTTTTGCAAAACACATTTCCCTTTTTTCTGCACCCTAGAGTCCTCCTCAACAGCATCCAAGGGCCAGGCAGGCTATTTTCTGGGTTTGCACAGCTGGTTTTGAAAGCAGCTGAGTGAATTTTCTGGGATTAAGGGCATCACAGATACAGCAGTGGGCTCAGCCCAGGCATCTCCAGGCCCCAGGTTTCTTTGGTTTGTCTCTTCCCTTGGTTTGTCTTTTCCGGCTTGATAAAATCAGCCGGAAAAAGGACTCGGAATAAGCTTTAGGGTCTGTCTGGCTCTCTTTGTCTGAGAATGTTGCATCCCCTGTTGATACCTCCCAAGTAGCTATGTCAGAAAGGAATGAATGAATGACCCATTGCCTGGCCACACTTGGTCTTCTTTCCAGTGTTTTCCAGAGGGGTCCCGTAAGGCCTTAAAAAGCAGCTGTTGTCACGTCTCCTCGTTAGAGGGCATGCATGTCTTTAAGAAAAGGCTAGGACACACTAAGAAATATTGATTTGGTTTTTAAACAAATTAGAGGATGCTGCTTGAAATACAGTTTCTTTTTGTTTTGCTTTGTTTTACGACCTAACTGTCCATCGACAGATGAATGGACAAAAAAATGGAGTATATATTTGTACAAAGGAATATCATTCAGCCCCAAGAAAGAATGAAATCCTGCCATTTGCAAAAACGTGGATGAACCTGGCGGATGTTAGGCCAAGTGAAATAATCCAGACACAGAAGGAAAAAAATGTATGATCTCACTTACATGTGGAATCTAAACTAGTTGAACTCACAGTGTAGAATGGGGTTGTCAGAGGTTTGGTGGGGTGGAGGGGTGCAGGTGAAAAAGTGGGGAGATATTGGTCAGAGCGTACATACAAAGCTTAGCTATACGGGATGAATAAGTTCTGGGGATCTAATGTACAACATGGTGACTGGAGTTAACATAGTGTATTGTATACTTGACACTTGCTGAGTGGGTGGATCTTTTTTTTTTAACATCTTTATTGGAGTGAAATACAGTTTTGATAAAAGAAATTTTCACATATTGAGGAACAGGGAAGTCATCCTGGCTGATACATGAGTTAACTTGAATTTTATGCTAACTAAAATGCCTGTTTGTGGCCTATCAAGCATACACTGTACATCTGCTTTAATTATTAAAGAAAAGGGTGCACTGACCAGAAGTAAAAAATGTCCATAGTTATAAAGATTAAATGCCTCTCTTCCTGGGACACCAATGCTGGTCCTCCTTTGATGATAAGACCACACCGACTTAGGTGCCAAGGCCATACCAACTCGCTGTGTACGTGCTGATCTGTTTTTCTTTTTGTTTTTGAAACCTTGAAGGAAGGTTTCCCTGACTTTTTTGATGTTCTTTGCTCTGACAAGACATAAAACTGCTGAAAACCATGCTTCTCTGGAACAGTTCTTCAGAGTTATCTGAGAAACTGTCTTCCAGGCTATAGTCCTCAGTTTGGATCAAATAAAACCCTTTTCTATTCCTGTTATAGACTGTTTATTGATTTTTTTTTTTTTTTTTTTTTTTTTTGTCAATAGTTTCTTCTCATTAAATGCAAGTGTTGGCAGTACTCTTTTATAGAAGAAAACCTTTCAGGTACCTATGAAACATGAGATAATTTACCAAGTTTTAGTTTATCTGTCACTTCATGGAGAGAGACTGGTGGCCTAGATAACTTTTAAGACACCTTCCAACCCTGAGAGTCTATAAGCATGTGTGTAACGTGAGGTGCTGCCCTCCAAAGCCTCCTGCACTCCCAGCACCACCACAGCTAGTCTCCATCTTCATCTGGCCATGACCAGAATCACCCAACAGCAACAAAACAGCAGCACTTCAGAGGTTAAGGCTGAGCCACACGCCTTAGAAACTACTCAGGTTCTAGGAGGCAAAGGGGAAAGTCCTGTGTGTGTGTGTGTGCGTGTGTGTGTGCACGTGTGTGTGTGTGTGCACACACATGTGTTTTCCACTTGCAAATCAGTCTCTGAGCATAAAACCAGGTAAAAATGTGGGCGAGGGACAGAATTAAGCTGAGTAGGCAAAACAACTTTTGAGGGAGAAAAGAGGGCTCCTGCTTACAGTAAAATGCTGAGTGGTAACATAAATGTGGAGAGAATACTGGAGTTTGAAAATCATTGCTTTTCAATCATGCAAGAATCATCAATGGATGCTCAATCTAAGGTGACATTTTAACTCATTTCAAGGGAAAAAATACTAACTTCATAAAATTAACTATATAGTGAAGAAATCAGACAACACCTGGACCAAATAATCAAAATTTAAATCATGAACAGGGAGCCAATGAACACCACATGCCTGCAGAAGGGATGCCCTGAGAAAGATACGGTATCACTGATGTAATATTCTAGCCAGAATATACAGCTTGAATCTAATCATGAGGTAACACCACTCACACACACACATACGCACGCACGCATGCACGCACGCACACACACAAAGAGGAAAATTCTATTTTTTTAATAAAAGGTGGTGGTGGTGGTGACTATGTTCTTCAAAAGTGTCCATGTCATAAAAGAGGAAGAAAGTTGTGGAAATGAAAAGATTTAAGGAGACTAAAGAGACATGACAACTAAATACAATATATGATCCTAGACTGAATTATGTACTGGAGGGAAAAAAGCTATAAAACCTGTAAAAGATATTATTGGGTTAATAGATAAAATTGAAATATGGACCATTGACTTGGTGAAACTATTGTATAATTTAACTGTACTATAATCTGTAAAACAATATCCTTATTATTATGAAATATACACTGAAGTATTTAGGGGTAAAGAGCCATGATGTATGCAAGTTACTCTTAAAAAGTTCAGAAAAAATTATGTGTGTGTGTATACAAATAGATAGAGAGAGCACACAAATGATAAAGCAAATGGGACAAAAGTCACAACAGGTAGGTGAATCTGGGTAAACAAATTTTGCATTATTCACATTTTTTTCAACTTTTCTATAAGATTAAACATACTTCCAAATTTTAAAATAGTAATTATAACTGTAAAAATATGACACCATAAAAATAGTAAAGAAGCTATGAAATAATTTTTTAAGAATTAAAAAATGAAACTTCCAGGGTGGGAGGGAGATGCAAGAGGGCGGGTATACGGAGATATATGTATACATATAGCTGATTCACTCTGTTGTACAGCAGAACCTAGCACAACATTGTAAAGCTATTATACTCCAATAAAGATGTTTAAAAAAATAAATAAAAATTAAAAACTTCCAAAACAACCCAATTAAAAAATGGGCAAAGGACTTGAATAAACATTTCTCCAAAGAAGATATACAAATAGCCAACAAGCACATGAAAAGATCAACATCACTAATCATTAAGGATTAAGGATCTCTCTCTCTCTCTCTTTCTCTCTCTCATTTGCAGTGAAGCTGGTGGTTACACATTTACCAACACATCAATGAACCTACCGGCAAGGCTCCAAGCCATTGGTTAATGTCCGAGTGGGAAAATAGATCTTTCTTTCCTTGATGCAATGACTCAGCTTCCTTGGCTACAGGAGGTGCCCCTACCTGGGAGGCTGGGAATAGAATCAGACAGAAAAACAAAAATATCACCTTCTGACTAGTGGCAATCTGAAATAACCCATCATCATAAGAAATTATGTTACAGGGACCTGTAGATTTGTAGTGGCATTTGCTTAAAGAGGCCTACATGTATATACCCAGAAAAAATGTGAATTTATAAATTATTTTTATCATTATATTTTCATTCCTTGTATTATAATATTTTGTTCCTTACTATTTCTATTATTTTTGTAATTTAATTAGTTCCTTAAAATTACTATATACTTTACTAAATACCATTTCAGAACTTATGGTGCTCAGTGTGTCAGGTAACCGCCAAATAAAGATTACAAAGGCATTACCTCAAGAAATAAAACCAGAACTCAGACTGTAACAGCAAAAAGAAAATGAAAGAAAGAAGCAAAAGAAGGTAGGAAGAGAAGGAAAGGAAAAGAAAAACCATTTAAAAGTGTTGATTAAATACATATGTTATATACATAAAATATGTCTCTATGGAACCATAAATAAAAATAAGCTATATCTGTGTTATATACATGGGAAAATGCCAGATATATTAGGTGGGAAAAAAGCAAGTTATGGAATATGATTAGCATGATCTTAGTTAAATATGTATTATAGGTATCTATCCATACATGCATACACACATGCACTTATCTCTATATAGAAGAAAAGCTACAAAAATATACTCCAAACAGGGGTTATCTCTGGGGAATGGACTAGCAGTGGAAGAAACAGAAGAGAGAGACTTTACCTCCTACACTCTGAATTGTTGTCATTATTTGAATTTCTATTTAATTTTATTATAATTATTATACATTCTTTTTAATAATGAATTTTAAATATTAAAACAAACACCAAGGCTCAGGAAAACTCAGAAAAATATCCAGGTGGTCCTTAAACAGAGCTTGTGTCCTAATCAGATACAGTGGGCTTAGTCTTTCCACTCACCTCACTTACAGAAGCCTAAAATCTGCATACCTACTATCTTTTCAGTCCTTTAGTCCTTCATCCTAAATGGCAGAATTAAGCCCAAACTCTCAGAGGACTGTAGAAAGTCAATATTAAAATACTGAGACCTATGATATAATAATAAATATCCATGTGGTCTCTGCCCCTTTTCCTGGCACACAGTTCCTAAAACCCTACACTCTCTTAAGTGAGTAAATGTCTTTTTGTATGCTAATGACATGACTGGTGGTTAGGGACATCCTGATAGCCTCAGGATGGGGGCTGGTTGCCAGGGGACCCAATCAAATGATCAGAGGGTTGGAACTTTCAGCTTTACTGCCAGAACTCTGGAAAGGGGACAGGGGCTAGAGGTTGAATTAATTACAATGGCCAATGATTTAATCAATCATGCCTACATTAAAAAGCCTCCATTAAAAACCCTAACTGAGGGACTTCCCTTGCAGTCCAGTGGTTAAGTCTCTGCGCTTCCAATGCAGGGGGGGCACAGGTTCCATCCCTGGTCAGGGAATTGAGAATCCCGCTGCCAGGCAGTGTGGCCAAAAAAAAAAAAAAAAACACTCTAACTGAGGGGGTTCAGAGACCTTCTGGGTTGGTGAACAAGTGGAGGTGTTGGGAGGGTGATCCACCTGGAGGGGGCATGGAACTTCCATGCTCCTTCCCCCACGCCTTGCCCTATGCATCTCTTCCACTTGGCTGTTCCTGAGTTGTATACTTTTGTAATAAATCAGTAACCTAGTAAGTAAACTATTTGCCTAAGTTCTGTGAACAGTTCTAGCAAATTATCAAACCTGAGGAAGGGGTCATGGGAACCCCTGGTTTGTAATCAAGTTGAACAGAAGCTGTGGGTAATCTGGGGACCCACTACCTGAGATTGGTGGCTGAAGTGATGGGGGGAGTCTTGGGGGACTGAACCCTTAACCTGTGGGATCTGCGATAACTTATGAGTGTCAGAACTGAATTACAACACAGGACACCCAGTTGGTGTCTGCAGAGTTGGAGAATTGCTTGGTGTGGAAAAACTCACACTCCCGGGGTCAGAAGTGTTCCAGAACGTTGTTGTGAGTATTAGTAAAGGAAAACAAATTTTTTCTTTCAACATCTCCAAAATGATCATACAGCATGTAGATTATAGAAAAGAAAAATCAAAATTAGAATTCTTCTGACAGGGAACTATATTCAGTAACTTGTAATAACCTATCATTGAAAAGAATCTGAAAAGAATGTGCATGTGTGTGTAACTGAATCACTTTGTTGTACACCTGAAACTAATACAATATTGTAAATCAAAAAAAAAAGAATTCTGATAATAAAGCTCAGTCCTCAAGACTCACTGAGGCAAATGTAAACATTTACTGCATAGAAACTAGAGAGCCTTCTCCAGAGTCCAAATAGTCAAAATAATCTGGCCACCTGCCCTATGTTTACTCTGTGTGGAGTACTGCATTACAGAAAAAGGATGACATGATCAGAAAAAAAAAATATCTCAGCATTCAAAGTTCAAGTGAGGATTTCAAATATACTTTCAATATCAACTCCCTGTTTTATTTCTCACTTGATGACTTGGTGGTTAGAAGAGCTGTTTTTATTCTTCGTAATTTTTACTTAAAGTATACATTAAATTATCCATTGATTTGGTTATTGTTTGATATTTTATCAAATTAACAACAGTACATTTTGTGCCTCGACTCATTTTGTGTTAGTAGAATTCTTAGAGAGAAGTTTCCTTTTGAACCAGATAAATTTGCACACTATGTTGAGTCTCTGAACTAAAATATGGGTGTGGCATACAAGCTTCATGAATACAATCCTGAGTGTTTACTTTTAGCTTTTGTTTAATAGTGGAGAAATGTACTCAATAAACCACAAATATTCAGCATATTGGTAAGGCAGCCAAGTTTGATTTCTGCCCTATGCAGCTTCTTCTTCGTAATACCACGGCAATACTACCTTTACAAGCCTGATTAAAACCAAAAGAGAAGGAAAGAAAATTCTTCTCTGATAGTAGTTTACGAGAATATGAAAGTTTTCATGACTTTCCTCTCTAACAAACGTATTCATAGCAATGTGTATTGAATGCTTACTCTGTACCAGACCTGCATTTTATAGGAATTACCTCATTCAATCCTCAAAAGAATTATGAAGTAGGTACTATGATTAGCCCTACTTTAAAGATGGGAAAAGTGAGACATAGAACATCTGAGGAAAGGGCCACTGCACCACTAATAAGTGGAGTGCTGGCAATCTGACTCCATGGATCCCACTCTTAACTCCTGTGCCATCCTGCCTCCTTCTTTTTGATGTTATTTCATTCAAAACAATTTCTTTTACAATCACTTCCATGTAAGAATCAGAAGACATTTGTCTAAAACCACTTTCCCTCACTAGAATATAAGCTTCAAGAAGGTAGAAGCTTTGCCCTATACCTTGCTGTGGCTCTAAAACTGTGCCTTCTAAACTTCTAAAACTGTGCCTAGTACAAAGTATGTATTCAATAAACATGTGTTGAATGAACAAATGGGGAGATTTCAAAAGAATATTATCAGAGTGATAAGTAAACATCATACATGGCCAATTGGTTTAAGAATTCCCATGGTCTGATTCGAGCAAGCAAGCAAGCATAAGCTAGTTACCTTTCTCTCTTTTATATTTGTCTATCTTTCTCATAAGATTAGGTACAATTTTTTTGCAGAGATCCTCCAGTAATGTCAGATTATCTTCATTTATTTTATCTTGTTTCTCCAGATATGCCAGGAAACTTAGAGAGGTCTGCAAGAGAATCAATGGAGTCACATTTACTTGCCTACTGATTACCCATTGCAGTAATAAATTAGGTGGAGAGTCCATGCAGGAATACTTCAATAATAGGGGGGAAGAGGCATTATAGAGATTGTAAATCTCTATACAATCTATATTAATACCAGATACCAAACACACATCACTCACTAACTACTCAGAAACAATCCGATGAGCAGATGCTATTATATCCCCATTTTAAAGA
>RJWK010028558.1:0-25759 GCA_004363435.1 Platanista minor | reverse complement strand
CCGGGGCACGAACCCGCGTCCCCTGCATCGGCAGGCGGACTCTCAACCACTGCGCCACCAGGGAAGCCCCCCACCTCCTTCTTCTGAAAACTAGTCCCAGCTTCCCCTCCTTTAAGAGCCCTGTCTTTGACCTACTGAGAAATACCAGAATCCATTTTCCAACAGCTTTCAGGCAAAAGCTCATTAACTATGGCTTTGGCTTCAGTTCCAAATAGGAACTGAATTCTTTTTCTTATCAATTTTTTTCCGCCAATTCCCTTAGTATCCTCTTGTCTTCTAATTTTGACTCCAACTGTTTGGTTTTGAGTACCTGTGTCTCTATGTTTAGGCTTATGAGTATAGATGGCCCCAGCTGGCTGTGTGCTCTCTGGATGGATCCAAACCTCTCATCTTTGACTTTCTACCTCCTTCGTCTCCCTTACTGGGTTCACAGGCAGCCCTGTGAATTAATCAAGTCACTTTTAGTTACAAGTGGCAGAAACCCCTTAAACTAGGTCTGGCTAAAAGAGAAAGAGAAATATCTTGGAAGGATATTCTAGAGTATCATTTTCTATAACTGAAGAAATCGTTGAACAAATCACAGGAAAGGTACCACTGGGCCTTAGGGTAACTGGAACTGGGGATATGAATGCCATCTGGACTTTCCATTACCGCATCTCTTGTCTCTGCTTCTCTCTGCAAGCCTACTCCATTCTCACTACAGTGGCATCCTTCAAAGCAGAGCATGGCCGTCAGTAGTTCCTAAGCCTCCATATCAAAATTTCCATATCACAGAGGTAAAGGTCCTATGTTTTAATTTTAATATGAAAAATCACAGAGAAACTATCATATTGGTCAAGAAATTAGAATATAGCTAGTCCATGAGTTGCAAAATAATGCCAGACTTAATCCAGCCCAAAGAGGGGTTCTGGTCACATGGCAGGAATTTTTGTTGTTAATGCCGTTTAACTGGAACATCTCCAGTTGGCCTCAGTCCTTGTCATACTCATTGGTGTCATGCTGCATGGCTGCCCCTGAAAGAGTTTGAGTTTGTAGCCTAGTTTGGGTTGAACTTCTTAAGGAAAAATATTGTGCCATTTTCATTTCCCTATGCTCAGTCCCCAGCCCAAACCTTGCACACAGTATCCCAGAGAAATCCTCAAATCAAAAATTGAGTTGAATTGTATAGAGGAGCATTGCTCCAATGGAGCATTGCAAAGTGAACTGCCATCTTTTGCATCAGAAAAAAATGACTCTCTCAGGGAGATAATCAAGATGGCAGAGTAAGAAAATGTATAGCTCATGTCCTCCCGTGAACACATCAAAAATACATCTACATGTGGAACAATCCTCACTGAAAACTAACTGGACCGTATGGAAGCAACGCAAGTATCCAACAACAGACAAATGGCCAAAGAAGATGTGTTACACATATCAATGGAACATTACTCGGCCATAGAGAAGAATGAAATTCTGCCATATGCAGCAAGGTGGATGGACCTAGAGAATACTATGTTTAGTGAAATAAGTCAGACAGAAAAAGATAAGTGCCATATGATATCACTTATATGTGGAATCTAAAAAATAAAACAAATGAATGTATATGGCAAAACAGAAACAGACTCACAGATGTAGGAAACAAACTAGTGGTTACCAGTGGGGAGAGGGAATGGGGGAGGGGTGAGATGGGGTATGGGATTAAGAGATACAAACTACTATGTCTAAGATAGATAAGCAACAAGGATATATTGGACAGCACAGGGAATTATAGCCATCATGTTGTAATAACTTTTAATGGCGTATAACCTGTAAAAACACTGAATCACCATGCTGTACACCTGAAACTAATACAATATTGTAAGTCAACTATACTTCAATTTTAAAAAAATGACTCCTGTGAAGCTCTGATTTTCCACATTTTTCTTTATTAACAGAAGTCAGACACTTTATTTTCTTCCCTGTAAACTTGGTATGATAATAATACCAACCTCACAGAGTATTGTGTTGATTAAAGAAAATAAAGTAAGTAGAATATTTGGTTCTGGGCCTGCACAGGGAAGGGTTTAATAAAATAAGTCATTACCATTGTTCTCATTTTCATCATCGTCATCATTACAGCCATTCCGCTTTCACTGTTTCACTGCCCCACCCACGTGGATCAAGTGACATATGACAACGTTTTAATCCTTCTCTCTCATGGTAGGAATTGTCACTGTGTACTTTACTGCACACAGCATCCCAACCCACCCAGATCCCAAAACTTAGGAAAGAGAAGAGGCCCTAGTAAGTCCCAAAGGCATAGCACAGACTGTGTTGCTCCAAGAACCGGAACCACCGGAACATTTCTAACAGATTTTCCCTGTTTCAACAGTCTCCAGGCATCCCATACAGGAAGCTCTGAGTCAAAGTCCCCTTGTGTACAAAGCTTAGAATGGGCTTCATTATTGGCACTGTAGAGACTCCGTTAAAACCAGCTATTCAGGGCAAATACAATTTATCTTCTATGTTCCACAGTTATTAGATCTACAGATTGAGGGACATTAAAACTGCATCCTCCTTGTTATGGACCAACTGTAAAGATTAATTAGGTGATATCAGCCAAGCGGAGTTCTCTTGAGAAGTACAAATATACTCCCTCTTGTTATTATGAGGCTTGGAGATATTTTTTCTCTCTGTTATTTAAGATAATGAATCCGATCATTAAAAAGTAAACAGATGAAGTGCTAAAGCTTATATTCAATATGGCAAGGACTAGACATTGTATTCAATATGGCATTCCTCAATCAAACCATCTCCTTTAAAAAAGACAACAGAATCTGTACTAAAGATGCTGCCTGGTGGGCAATCAGCCGTCTTAAGGGGCCACTTTTTCAGAATGTGGACGCAGCTTCCAATACCATTTTGATTCCATCTTTTATTAAAGATCTAACTTGAGGAGGCAATTGATTTTTGTTAGTCCCTAGAGTAAATGCTTAAAGGAGGCTTCATTGTATTTATTTTAAGAGGTTCCTGCTCCTCTATGAAATGCATTTGATTTGATACACAGGAAAAAGAAAAGACTTCATTTACTGTTATTCTTTTCACAGTCAATTTTACATTACTTTAATTATTTTAATGCAGGAAACCCAGTTCTGAATCACGGATCCTTTGAATCCTGTTTATTTTTCAAGCTCACTTTTTTTTAAAATACTCTCTCCAACTCCGAAAATGTATCAGCTAGAAGGTTCGGATAATTTTCCACATTTACTACTTTGTACAACTACTCGTATGAATATTTGGACATTTTAAAATATTTTAGTTAGGGACTTCCCTGGTGGCGCAGCGGTTAAGAATCCACCTGCCAGTGCAGGGGACACGGGTTCAAGCCCTGGTCAGGGAAGATCACACATGCCACGGAGCAACTAAGCCCGTGTGCCACAGCTACTGAGCCTGCACTCTAGAGCCTACAAGCCACAACTACTGAGCCCGCGTGCCATAACTACTGAAGCCCGCGTGTCTAGAGCCCATGCTCCGCAACAAGAGAAGCCACCGCAATGAGAAGCCCGCGCACCGCAACGAAGAGTGGCCCCCGCTCGCCGCAACTAGACAAAGCCTGCGTGCAGCAACAAAGACCCAACGCAGCCAAAAATAAATAAATTAATTTTTTTAAATTTTAGTTAAAAACAATATATTTAAGGCTTTTTATTGCTCACTGGGATTCTCTCAACAGTATCAATGTTCACTGCCTGTTGAAGTTGGACACAGGTAAGGAAGAAGCGTTCCTATAAATGGGACTGAAATAGTACGATTTACCGAGCTTTTTCCTGGGGCCTAACAAGGATGTCTGGTGTGTGATAAGATAAATTCTAGGTAGAACTAGTGGACATTCGATAAAGCAAGATTGATTTTCTAGTCTGTGCTGTAGAACCACATTTATGCAGATCTTCCACGAGATTCTGCAGGAGGAGTAGGCTGAGCTCACTGGCCTTTGCTCACCCCCATGTCACTTCTAAAATGCCTTTTCCCACTTTTTCCCCTAATGATGATTCCAGTCTTTCTTTGAATAGTAATAACAGCAATAATAATCATGGCAATGACAGGAGCTGTTTACTTATATTTGCTCATTTAATCTTCACAGCGGTCCTTGGAGAAGTACAAACATCATTCTCATTTTACAAATAAGGAGGCTGGGGTTTAGAGAGATTAACTAGTTTGGTCAAAGTCACTCACACACATCTGGCCCCAGGTCTGTCTCACTCCAAAACCCATATTCTACTCGTGTGCAACACTGCCTTTAGAAATGTGGGATTAGAAAATCCTGGTCAAATAAATAAGCATTGCCTCAGTGTTGTCCCGCAAATTCAAAACCCAGAAAAGGCAAGGAGTGGCCAAGCTTCCAGTACAACGTAGTAAATGACACCTTTATTTTCTTTATTTTGACTCTGCAGCCAAACATAAATCCAACCCAGTTTCATGGCAGGGCTAGGATAGCTTTCTCCCTGCAGCATTGGTTTCACACTATACAGTGACACACGCACCTAAAGGGAACTTCCCATGGGTGAACCATGCTTTGTAATCCCTTTCTTGAAAAAACAAAAGCTTTCCCGCCCAAGGCGACACCCCAACCCTCAAAGTAAAACAGAAAAAAAATTACCAGAAAACATTCCGACGAAATTATGTAAGTAACATGAAGGATAAGAGAAAAGAAAAATAAAAGGCAGAGCAGGCAAACCTAAAGGCTCTGCGAAAGTAGAGAGGTAATCAGCTATCACTTCTCAAACAATAAACTGGAGAATATATTATTAACGAGTAGGTTGTATGTGGTATTTTTCATAGCAGCTGCTACATCCCCCTCCTCCCCTCTACCATCCTCACTGAGTCCCATCTGGCAGCAGCTATGCCCACCACTCTCAAAAATGATGCCCAGGCACTAATTGGATGTAAGTAACTTGATCTCAGGGACAACTCTGCAGTATCCAAACATGCATCAATAAGAACATTGTATTTGGTTAAGATTGCAGATATTTCTTAATCCAGACAAAGAGAAGAGTGTGCTTGCTTCTGTGCTAATTGCTGTGCCTCACAAAGGAATGTTAGCCAAGTTAAGATCCATGCTTTTGCTCCTAGTTCTTTGTCAACTCAGCTACTCACAAGCTTCAGAGGATTCCCCTAATAACCCATTTCAACATCCCACCCAGTCAGGAGATTTTATTATCTAATCTCCATTCCTCTTTCTGAAATTTAAATACATCCCTGCTCATCTTATATTAAGCAGAAATAGAACTGGACCATGTCGATATGTAACACAGAGGGAAAATTTTTTTTTAATCTAAATCTATTGTATCTATTTCAGCTTTCTAATTGGGGAGTGTAGGGATAAAATTGCCATAATTCGTATAACTCTCCACCCCTTCCAATCCAATTCAGAGACTAGAGGGGAGGAAATAAGTTTGAAAGCACTTCTGATTTTAAATGGTGAATTAAACACATGCATTTAATCCTGCTCCCTCTCAAACCCCATAAAATCTCAAGTAAAGAATGTTTTTTAATGTATGAACTCACAACGGAAAATGGGAGAGGAGACAATAAAACAAAATGTTAAGGGCTAGAAAGTAGATGAATGGGTAGAAACCGCCTTAGACTCAAAAAAGCAAAATTCTAAATCAGCAGCAAGGAGAGGCAAGAACAGTCTGCTTTACACTGCAGAACTCCCAGTGGGCTCAGGAATCAATGGCACCAAATACTCCTGGAAGGGGTAGAGAAGATGACGCCAGCAACAGGAAGACTTGTTAAAAGAATGTTTAAGAAGCAGTTGGCTCCCCAAAGTCTTTTCCAATTCTTCCTCCATCTTGGTAGAATCCTGGAGCTTTGTTCTGGGGAAAGGGAACAGAGTTTCTCTGAACTGGGGGACACCAGGCCCAGTTGAGACTTGGGCACCATACTGAAAACAATGACTTACTGAATGTACAGACCTCAGCCCTTTTTCACATCTACTCAACTCCCAGAGGTTGGCAGCCAGGCAGGGGATTGGAAGAGTCTTCCCTGGGGATTGTAACCAAAGAGAAAATTCTAAAGAGATTGATATGGGAAGTTCCCAAAGAAAGGAGTCCATACAGTTACCCTACAGTGAAGACCAGATTCGACAAACCTCTTCTAGTGCCCAGAGCTTCCAAACAGCTTCATGTTAAAGTAAAATCAAACCACCAGATAGAATGGAGAAAATGGAGGAGAAGAAATCACCAGTGAAATAATTCAAGAAAATTCCCTACATATGAAAGACATGAATCTCAGATTTAAAGTTCTGACCAGAATAATAGGTGAAAATACACCCACACCAAGGCATTTCACAGTGAAATTTCAGAATTCTAGGGGAAAGAAAAGATTCTTGAGAAAAAGAAGTTTTCATACAAAGAATGAACAATCTGAATGTCACTGGAAATGAGAAGACAATGGTACAATACCTTCAAAGTGATAAGGAAATGGTGATTTTTAATCTGGAAATCTTCATATGTCCAACTATCACTATTTCGTGTGAGGATAAAAGACAATTTCAGACATGAAAATTCTAAAAAAACAAAAACTTCACCTCTAGTGCACCCTTTCTTAGGAAGTGAGGGATGTGCTCCTCCAAAACAAAGAAGTCAGAAAGAGGAAATCATGAAATTCAGGAAAAAGGATCCTATACAGGAAAGCAGAGAAGAGAATGCTGAGGATGACAGTCAAGAGTGATGGCAGTGATGAATGTGTGCTTCTCGCCTAGAGAGTCACCAGACCAGACTGGGGTAGGTCAGAAGACTCTAGGAAAGATTTCTGCAAGAATGTAAGATGGAAATCTTGCCTAATAAGAAAGAAAGTGCCAAGAGGAAATTTATTCCAAAAAACAGAAAGTGGATGCCCTTGGGGAGGTAGAAGTAGCCAGCATTCTGTCTGAGTCCCAAGGAGAGAGGAAACATAAGCAGGAATGGAAAGAGTGGCTTTCTCTCACAATGCCTGTGAGATTTGGAGGCAGCACTTCTTGGGGCTTAGTCTGTCTGACTGTGGCAACAACAGCGTGTGTGAGATTTGCCCCTTCAATGGAGCAGCTTTAGCACTAGCCTAACTGGGAGGCTGACAGAGGGCATATTACAAAAGGCAACATCTCTAGTAATGGGAGATGGTATAGATACACCTGTGGTAGTTGTGGTACAAATAACGTCATATGACTTTACTAAGCATATCTCAGAAAGAAAGTAAAGTAGAAAAAGAGAGAAGAGACAATGGCAGATTTAAATGGTGGTTGAAAAGATGTGTTCTAGAACAGTCTTGGATCATCCCTTGAAGACTCCATAAATATCTAGAGGGATTTTATGGTATGAAGGTTAAGTCCCCACATAGGAAGCATGTTTTACACACGCATACACACACACACACACACACACACACACACACACACACACACCCCCTATCAGATCTGGGCTGGTATCCAGAGTAAAACAGACAGTGTATTAATTTACAACTGTCCTAATTTTACTTCATTGCAAAAGCCAATTGGTTGTTTCAACTAGAAAATCTGCCCTACTTAAGACATTAGTATCCTAAGACAATTGATAATGGGTTTGCATTTCCACAACTGTGTTTGAGTTTCAGTGTCCTGACATCTCACAGTAGGGAATTACTATCTGCATTTTCAGGTACCTGACATCTGGAATTCAGGCATAAGATTGAACACAATTATCCTTCACAATAAAAGTAAACAGAGCTCAGCATGAATCTGCTAATTGTTCTTTCCTGCTGAGCTACAATTTTTAGTCAGAACAGATACATACAAGAGTACCAATCTGTCCATTCTTCTCACAAAGGCCAAAGTTATCTACTCAAAGCCTAAATCACATTATTTCCCTCTTCTGCTTAAAACCATCCAGTGGAGAATAAAACACAAATTCTTTATCCTGGAAAACAATGCCCTAGATCAGCGGGTCCTGGGTTTAAGCACGCATCACTGGGAGGACTGGTTAAAACTCAGAATGCCAGGCTCTGCCCCCGAGTCTCTGATGCAGTAGGTCTGGGATGGGGCCTGAGAATGTGCATTACTCACAGATTTCCTGGCGATGCTGATGCTGCGGGTCTGGGGACCACACTTTGAGAACTACTGCTCCCCCTGCCCACGTACCTGTCAAATCTCTAGCTCCATCTCTTAATACCACTCTCCTTCTCGGGTATTATACTTCAGCTGCTCTGGCCTTTCTGACCCTCAACACTTCATGCTGGTTCCAGGTCAAGGTCTCTGCACTTATGGTTCCCTCTGCCTAAATTCGTTTTCTCCTTGATCTCTCCGTGGTCTTCATTTTCTTAGAAGGGCCTTCTTAACCACCCTAGCTAACGGAACTCTTCACCACTCTCCATCTACACCACTGTCCTATTTCATTTTCCTGTCACTGGCGCTTATCTCTATCTGAAGGTATGTGATAATTATTTGCTCATTATCTGTCTTCTCTACACACAGTAAGTTCCATGTGGGCGGGACCTCTCTGGCTTTCTGGTTTACCTGTAGCACTTGGAGGCAAACGATAAATAAATGTTTAGATGAACAAGTAAATCCATGGAACAGATAAGACCGGTGGTTTGAGAGTTCTAGTGGTAAGAAGACTTTCATCACTAGCCAGACAGACACATAACAATGTTCCATCAGTTGGTATCTTTCCATCACTCTCATCCAACAACCTTTTGTTCCCCCACGTCATCTGTAATTAGAAAATTTATTCCACATGTCATTTGTAATTAGAAAATTGGACCAGGAGGTATAACTTAGCACAAAGCTGGTAGAATGTCAGTTCCGCTAAGCAGGGATACAATAAAATTAGCCCTAGTCTAACGAAAAAAAAAAAAATCAAGCTATTTTATAAAAAGAGGAAAGGTATTAGAAGTAAACTCCACATTTTAACATGAAGCAAAACTAAAATTGATTTTGACGTGAAGCTACATCTGTGATCCCAGGCATATAACCGTTGACAAATCACCAAAACTGCAAATCTGTAAAAGGAAATAATGATTTTTCAAGGTTAAAAAAAAATTTTTTAGAGCCATTTGAGTAATTCAGTTTTCAAACTAAACAAAAACATAAAACATCACTTCTCTCAGACACTAGATTATTTAACAACTGTCTGTTCCCTCAGCTCTTATAAAAATCTTAATTTTTACATCATTTGAGTGGTTTCTCACAATTGTTGGCCATGAAAATTTATCTTTAGGAGACGTGTAACGTTTGGTTCAAATTCAGCGGCTCACAGTAAGTGATCTCCCTTAATATCTTTTGGTTGGGAAGAGAAGTAAAACACTGCACTTTAGAATCAGATCACTGCTGAGGGTTTTTAATGGCACTTCATAAACTTCTATCTGTAATCTTCCACTCTCATAGTCATTGTAACAAGTGCATTTCTATTATGTGGACTTTTTTTCTGCTTAATTACTTGATAATTAGCCCAGTACTTGGCTCCACTCAGTATATAAGCATACTTACTCTTCTCTTGCTGTCCTGCTAAACCTTGCAGAGTACCTACCACATGACAATATTCAGTGGCTACTTAATGAATGAATAACCAATATAGCAAACAAAGAGAAAAGGAGCATAAAGTCATACTTAGAGAAAGGAAACCTGTTTTTGCCATGACCATGATCTCAGAGAAAATATTTTCTTTAAGAAGAGACAGAGCCTTGGGCTTCCCTGGTGGCGCAGTGGTTGAGAGTCCGCCTGCCGATGCAGGGGACACGGGTTCGTGTCCCGGTCCGGGAAGATCCCACATGCCACGGAGCAGCTGGGCCCGTGAGCCATGGCCGCTGAGCCTGCGCGTCCGGAGCCTGTGCTCCGCAACGGGAGAGGCCACAGCAGTGAGAGGCCAGCGTACCACACACACAAAAAAAGAACAGACAGAGCCTTGATGTTTATTCAAAGAAAGGCACATTTGTGGACACCTGTTACTGCCAATGGGCTATCATATGATATGGCAATGTAATCATTAATTTGCTGGGTTATCTTGGGCAAGCTGCTTCATCTCCCTGGACCTCACTTTTCTTTGGGCGAAAATTAGGGAGTTAAGACGATTATGAGACCCAAAATCCAATGTTCAAATATTAGATCCATTTCCAATAACTCCAGGAAAAAGGAAAAATGCTACATCCCAATATCATACTTGATTTCTGTAAGAGCTAATCACCTAAACTGAAATATGAGCATTCACAAACCATCAAACTAATGTCTTGCACTTAATTGATCCACAAAGACACTGGATGCTATGTTCAGTTTTCCTGTTACATCAATACACCACCTAGTACTTCACAACTGAACAAAGACTTGAAGCCTCAGAGCCATAGTTTGTTCCATGGCAAGGCCCGGAATCATACTTTGTTTGCATGCTCTTTCCCAGCTTCATTTCTTTGGGAGAGAAATTATACAGGTGACCCCAGGATCCTTTCCTTTCCTATTTTGAGATTTTTTATAGTGTATATGTTTAGAATACCATCACATGATAATAGGATATTAATATTCATGGTCTCATCTTCTTTCTCCATAAATCAGATTATATAGATTAGCACCGTCTGCTTCATACACTGTCTGCAGACCCACAAAACATGAACCAGGGCATGGAAATCCGTGTAAGGAACAACTTAGGAGTGAAACAGATCAATCTACTTTTATTCTTCAAGCTGAATACATTGTAAAAATTAAGCAAAACAAAAGTCAAATGTGACAAGGATTTTAACTGGAGACTGGTAGATTGCCATCATCAAGGCCCATAGGAAAAGACAAGGCTAATCTTATTAAGGTTATCTGGGTATGCGGCAACAACCAGCCCCAAGAAACCCACGGTTCTATAATCAATTTCTCCACTAAGGGAATTTAGTTTATTCAGGCTAATGAACTGAGAGGGAAGACACGGGACTGGAAATAACATCTAAGCATTTTTTTTAACCGAAAATGTAAATGATCCAGGTTGTACACAAACCAATAGGTTGGTTCATTCTTAATGAAACAGGCATATTTTCCTTTGCATGAGGCCCTGAGAAGTTGCCAGCTGAAGAGAGCCTTTTCCCTGATTAGTGGCCTTTTGCATAACACCCTTCAAGATATAGTCATTGAAATGAAATGCATGCTGTGCACAGCTGCCTCAATTTGTGCAGTAGATCTGCTGCAAAGCAAATTTCAGCTGAGACTCCTACACTGGTGAGCTGCTATTGAATTGGAAGTTCCTTTGAGAAATAACCCAGCAAAATTAGACTTGTAAAGTATCACCATGCTATAGGAGCATGCCAGGATTTATTACTTGGTGCCTAATTCACCTGACCTAGACCCATCCCTCCATAATTGTCTTTTTGTTATGTCCACATAATAATAGCAGCTACCTTTTATTTCTAGGAGCTAAACACTGTACTGGGTTCGTTACCTATATTTTCTCTACAATCCACAGAACAATCTGTCAAGGTAGAGACGTGTAAGCAAAAGGTTTTCCCCACTGTGTTTATGCATTGTTTATCCTTTAGTAAACCAGTAAGCATGCCTAAACCTCAGCGATTTGGATGCATGCTTTATTAAGCTTTTAACTAACAGTACACATTCATGGTGAACTTATTTTCTTTAATAAAACATATAATAAAAAGCCTTCATACTGAAGCAAGAGCTTCTCTGTGAATCTTCTCATGAGTTGCTACATTGTCTCTTCAAATAGAAAGCATCTGGGACAAGTTAATGTATAATTCAAAGGCCTGTGATGGAAACACCTTTTTACTGGTGGCAAGTACATTTGGAGAATGTACGCTTTGCCATCCTGTGCCCAATCAGTAGCAATTTACCATCAATTCTACTTTCCCAGTATCTACTGAATGCATATCTCCCTCTCTATTCCCTCAGTTAGCCTTTATTATCTCTCACCTTCATTACTGTAGTGGAGCCCTTTTTCTCTGGACGCACAACTAGCCTACTTCCCAGCCTCTCTTACAGTCAGCTGACGCCATGGGATTGCATTCTGGCTAATGGAAGTGGTGTCTGCTCCTTCTGGATGACCCATAGAATCCTCTCAAGAGCATCTTTCTTTCTCTTTTGCAATACATGAGCTGAGTGGAGGAGACTCCAAAGGCCTAGAGGATGGCGAAACTACAACATATAAGGAGGCTGGGGGCTTGAGTTACAATTTAGAGGAGAGCTATCTGTCTATATGAGCCACCTAACCAGGAACTCCTGCAGTGGACTCTCACAAAAACCAGATACAAACTTTCATTGTGCCAACACTAAAACATGGGGATTATTTGACAGTAAATAGCCTATCGAATGGACGACTGAAATAGCCTCATTTCCCAGCTTCTCCCCTTATAACCCAACATCTGTGCTGAAATCATGCTTATCTGCCCCAAACAGCACTTTGTAACCATCACCTCCCTTAAAAAATAATTCATAGATGTACTGAATAGACACACACTGAGCTCCTATGATGTTTCAGGCTAATTTCTTATAGAATCTTACAGTTGAAAATCTTTCACCTGGCTTTCAGGGATTTCCACCCGTGTTTACAAGTTTGCCTCTCATTATACCACCCCCCAACCCTTGTCTCTAAATTCCTAACAATCTAAATTATTTGCTACTCCTGACATATGATTTAGACTTTTTTTTTTTTTTTTGGCCTCCATGCCTTGATTCCTTTGTCCTCTCTCTCTTTCTAAATGTTACATTTACTTTCAGCTCTAGTGTAAATGCTAACAATCCCAGAAAGTTCATCTCCTTGAATTCCCAGATCAAAGGAATCTCTCTTTAGGTCTCTCTCTCTCTCCCCTTCTCTTTTACATCTTTCCTCTAACTCCCATACCACTTGATCTATTTCTGTTTATAAATTCCACATCTGCCTTGCTCATCGCTGTAGCCCCTGGAGCCAGCACCATGCCTGACACACAGTAGGTACTTTTTTGAATGAATATCACTTACACACTGGGGCTTAGCGTAGTGCCAATATTAAATATATATCACTGTTTAGTGAATAAATTCAAATTTCCTCCGGTGACCAGTCTATAGGGTTCAATACTTCGCAATAGCTTTGCTCTTTCCCTCCAGATGTCGGTTCTTCCTCAGCACTCTCTGCTGGCTTTTCACCCCTCTCCTTGCCTAAACCAGAAACCTAGGATGACTTTTCTCTCTCCCTCACCCCCTTAGCCATCCCTGCTGATGCTACTTCCTAAACCGGCCTGGAACGCATCCCATCTTCTCCAGCCCCTCTTCCCTTAGCACAGGGTGCCACTGTCACCAAACTAGCCTTCCTGTTTCTAGCCTTTAAATTCCCTGTACCCAAAGTTCACTAGCTAAACAGCAGCCGGGTGGTCTTTCTAGAATCAAGTGAAAATCTGATTTTGTCCTTGACCCACTTAAAGTCCTGAAAAGGCTCTCGGTGAACTTCACAATGAAGTTCCAGGTAAAGTAAGCACGACCTACTCAGCCCTTCACAGCTTGATTAATGTGTTAACTCAACAGATATATAGAAAGCAGCTTTTCTAAGTGCCAGATACTGTTTTCAGTGCTGAAGGACACACTGGTAGACACCGAACAAAATCTGGGCACTCACTGAGCTTGCATTCTAGTGTGGAGACAGGCAGTAAATAAAGACAAAATGTAAGTATGTCATTTAGCATGTTAGACGGGTACAAGTTTTATGAAAAATAATAGAGCAAATAATGGCATCTGGGAGTGTAGATTTGGAAGAAGGGTTACAATTTAAATGAGGTGCTCGTGGTAGAGGCCCTTACCGAGAAGGTACTTACTGGGATCATTTGAGGTGAAAGAACCACGCAGATAGAGGAGGTGACCAGTGCCAAGTCCTGGGGCAGAAGCCTGTATGAAAAGGGTGATCTTATAACCTACTTCTAGTTCCTGAATGCGCCATTCTTCCTCTTCTGTGCATATGAATCCGTCTGTCTAGAATGCGCCTCCTTTCCTTCTTTATGTAACTCCTCCTCATCCTTTAGCAGTTAGCTGGGCACTGCCACTCTTTTAAACCTCAGTGTGCATAAAAATCACCTGATGTGGAGCCTGGCAATCAGCATTGCTAACAAACTCCCGGGTGGTACTGATGGGCCCTGGGCCACAGGAGCAGCCAGTCGTGGAGGGTTGGTCTAGGTCAGTGGTTCTCAGCCTTGGATCATATTGGACCACCTGGAAAACTCTTAAATCCCTCCCTCTGCACAACAATGCCACATCAGACCAATCAGATCAGAGGGCGTGAGACTGGGATTCAGGAATCAGTATGTTTTCAAGTATCCGGGTGATTCCAATGTGCAGGCAGGTTGAGAACCTGTGGTGTCTCTAAAATCTCTTCTAACTCAGAAACCTATCACTGGGTTGGCTAGACCTTTCCAGACTGGGCATCACTGACACTGCTCGGGCAAGACACAGACGTTGCCGTTCTAGACACAGGTCTGTAGTACTGTGGTTTTGATCACGAGCTCTAGAAATGACAGGTGTGGGTTCATGTCCCAGCTCTGTTATTTGACCTTAGGCAAGGTGTTTTACCTCTCTCAGCCTCAATTTCTTCATCTCTAAAATGAAAGTCACTATATCTAACATGTTGGACTATGGAAGGATTTAAAAAGGTGATTATACCAGCACTTCGCAGGTGCCAGTAATTTGAGACTGCTGTTGATATTAAACATGAGATTTTGCAGCACTGCAGGTTTTTGTGTTTTTTTTTTTTTTAAACAAAGATGCTAGTTGTCTTCTTGCTTTTCCTCCTGAAGAGCATCCACATGGAAAATAACAACAGCCACTAGGGAAGCCTGGATCAGCTTAAGTGTCATCAGGGGAACACTTTTCAGTAGTTAATTTCCTCCTCTGTCCTCAGCTTTCAAAGCTATTCTGAGAGGAAACCACTGTTTTACTTTATGAAACATTTGCCCATGATAACAGATGGGAATTCTAAGCATGCTTTTGGCACACAGACCCTTTTTTCCTATCCCCTGTCACCCTTGTTGATAGTAAGCAAACATTCACTAGGAATAATGTTCTTTTCTGTTTTCTTCTGCTAGCAGTGGATTACAGTTCTGATTGCCTTACATGAATCAAACACTATCTTGCTGGAAGCTGCAACAGCAATGAAATCATTACGGTGGTTCCACCTAATTAGTAAGTCGTGAGCACATTTGTCTCTCGGTTTTTGGGGAAGGGATCATGGAGACAGTGAGGCCAGGTTTCCATTTAGTCTAAGCCGTGGGCACCCTGAGAAGTGAGAGCATTTTCCCTCCTTTCTGTTGATAAATCTCATCCATACCAAATGTCTGAACATAAAGGCAGTCCTCAAATTCCCCTCCCCACCCCACCAGGCCCAGCTAGCAAGTCTTGAGAAAGAAGATATGGAAAAATTTACTATAAATTCAGGTCTGTCAAAACCCTTCAATAATGGTTTAACATCCTGTTCCAATACACCCCTGTTTAAGACACCCAACCCAGACCTGTCTGCTAGGTTCACTTTCCTCAGCTTCCATCCATATACTGACGTACACATATCGACTGTCATGACTTTACTCACGTTGGAATGTTCTCTTTATTCTCTCCCACATCTAAAATGTGAGAAGTATTTTCCCTAGAAATAATGTTATTCAAATGGTTGGACTTAGTAATATTAGTACTACAATTAATTCAGTTGATATATGTTAAGTGCTTAGAATAGTGACTTGTATATACATGGTATGTGTGCAATACCTCTTTGGCATTAATGTAACTATAACTATTGCCATAAAAATAGGTCAGCTATATTATACTTCGAAAAGGCTTTTGTGGGCTGACCTCTACTTTAGATACGTTTAAAGAGCAATCTAGCACCTTCTAAGCATTGAGCATTATGCTTTGTATGATTTACCTCAGTTAATTCTCCCAGCAGCCCTAGAAAGATGGTACTATTACTCCTCACTTAAACAGTAAAGAAACTGAAGCTCAGGTAGGTTAAGGAACTTAAAGGCATACAGCTGGTATGTGCCAGAGCTAGGATTCACACACATGGCTATTGTGTCCTTGAGTTTGTTCTCTTAGTCACAATGCTCAACTTCCTAATAGAACAGTGCTTGGCTTCCTTGTCCATTTTTGCCGTTCTCAACCCCAAACTGTCAAGCTCATCAGAAACAAGGAAAGTGTGGAAAACTGTAACAGTCTAGAAGAGTCTAAGGAGACATGACAAGTAAATGCAATGTGTGATTCTGGCACAGAAAACAGACATTAAGTAAAAACTAAAGAAATCTAAATCAAGAATGGACTTTAGTGAATAATAATGTATCAGTATTGAGTCCTCAGCTGTGACAAATGTACCAAAGTAACATTAACAATGAGGGAAACTGGGTATGAGTTATACAATAACTCTCTATAATATTCTTGCAACTTTTCTGTAAATATAAAATTCTTCTTTAAATAAAACATTTACTTTTTAAAAGTCAATGAACCCTTCCTTGTTCAAGGTTATACTTGGAACAATATAATTTTTCTAACTATAAGTAAGTTCTCATAGTAAAAGGATTACGTTGATTAATGTGCACTTTGGAGCTTGGCCCAATCTAGCAGTTTGTGTGTTTTCTAATCCAAATTATCCACCTTCTAAAACATCCCATTAAGTAAGTTTAGAGAGATGGTTATAAAGCAGGATCCTAGAACTCATGGTAATTCTTTCTTCTGGAATTCTTACCAGAGTAAAGAATATTTGACTTACTGTTTAAAAAAAAAATTTTTTTTAATGAAAACAGAGAATGTGTTATGTAGGATATGAAGGCTGGGAATCCAAGACCAATTATTGTGAGAAAAGCTCTTTTCCACAAATGTGCCAAAGCAACGTTAAGGATCAATGCAGTCTAATTCCAATGGTATAAAAAGAAGCGAGTACTCAATTCAATGTCAGTGCGCTCATAACATGAGCAGAGGAGGCACTTTTCAAATTGGAGGTCCTGAATATATACATATCTTAAAGAGTTCTGTGCAGGAAGAAAATTAAGTGCCATGGAATTCCTTGGTGGCCCGTGTAAAAAATAGGATGAAAGAGAAAGCCTGGTAATAACAATGCCTTAAAATACTCTGCAAAGTTCAAGAATTCTATTCGTTCCTTCCTGGTCAGTGTGATAGTTTAAAAATACATCCACAAATTCATTGGCACTCTTCCTATCCAGAGATGGGGTCTACGTCCTCTAAGCTTGAAACTGTATGCTTCCAACAATAGCATACAGCGGAAAGGATGCAGTGCTTCCAAAGTTAGATCATAAACACAAAAGTGCTTCTGCTTTGCTCACAGGAACACTTTATCTGGAAACCTTCAGCCTCTAGGTCTGCTCTGGTCCCACTGTCATCCTAGCTTCACCCACTGTTTGACCATAACCATATGAGAAACTTTAACCAGGATAATTTAGTCAAATATTTCCTGAATTCTTGACCCACAAAAATGTATGAAAGATGATAAAATTATTGTTGTTGTTTTAATTCTCTAAATTCTGAGCTAATGAATTATGTAGCAATAGCTAACTGGAATAGTTGGTTTATGACTGTTCAAGAAAGAGTTGGGATAACATAAAGTGTCAGTGTAGGGCAATCATGATTCATTGACTGTGTTGTGTCAAACCTGGCCATAGAATCACAAATACATAAATCTATATTAATGATAAGTAATGTGTTTTAGTTCAATATGTAATGATTTACTTACTCCCCAGAGCCTCTGCCTTAATTTAGAAAATATTTATTAAGCATATACTATGTGTGAGGCACAATGACAGACATTAGGAATTCAATGATGTAAAAGACATATACATAGTTTCCTGGAGCTTACACTCTAGTGGGAGAAACAAACAAAAACAAGTAAAGAAACTAATGATTACCAATTATGTTAAGTACTATAAAGGAAACCAGCAAGGTGCTTGGGAAAATCCTACTTTTGACAGGCGGTTAAGAAACGTCTCTCTGTTATTTGTAGTGAGGTGGATGGACCTAGAGTCTGTCATACAGAGTGAAGTAAGTCAGAAAAAGAAAAACAAATACCGTGTGCTAACACATATATATGGAATCTAAAAAACTGGTTATGAAGAACCTAGGGGCAGGACAGGAATAAAGACGCAGACATAGAGAATGGACTTGAGGACACAGGGAGGGGGAAGGGTAAGCTGGGACGAAGTGAGAGAGTGGCATGGACTTATATACACTACCAAATGTAAAACAGATAGTTAGTGCGAAGCAGCTGCATAGCACAGGGAGATCAGCTCCTAGGTGCTTTGTGACCACCTAGAGGGCTGGGATAGGGAGGGTGGGAGGGAGACGCAAGAGGGAGGAGATATATGTATATGTATATAGCTGATTCACTTTGTTATACAGCAGAAACTAACACACCATTGTAAAGCAATTATACTCCAATAAAGATGTAAAGAAAGAAAAGTCTATCTGATAAAATGGCATTGAAGATAAGAACTAAAAGTAAAGAAATAACCAGTCATGTTAAGAGCAGTAGAAATATTCCTAGAAGAAGAACTATATGGGCAAAGGCCCTGGGGTAGAAATATGCCAGGACCAGAGTAAAGTCAGGGTGGCTGGAGCTTAATGTGTAAGACGAGTGTGGAAGAGACAGCTAGCGTTTCACCAGAGAATGCCCCTCTGTGTTGTAGGGTTGTTTGGAGGGAGTGGCTTTCCAATAAGAGATTTTATTTCTCAAACTTATCCCCTTGCACACAAGCATAGCCATGTGACTGATCCCTGGTCAAAAGAATTTAGGTGGGACTGCCACAACTAGATGTGGCCCGTATAAACCCTCCACTCTCTTTGCTTCAGTGCCAGTTGGATGTTAATACCCAGAGTGTCACAGAGAACCAAATGTAAAGATGCGATATGCCTGTCAATCTGAGCCCCTGAATGACTGCATGGAGCAAAGGCCCATCCTCTCTTCCTCTTTCTACCCACTGGATTTACGTGAGTAAATGCACCTCTGCTGCTATTAAGCTTGAGAGCTCAGGGTTGAGCTTTTAGGGCAGTTAGTATTATCTTAACTGACATAAGGGAGAGTGAGACAAGATTCAGCTGGAAGTCATCATGAGAGGTTGGATCAAATGGTGAGGAATTTGATTTTTACTCTAAGAGCACTGAGAACCCATTATTGTATACAGGGAAATGAGATGACCTGATTTATGTTTTAAGATCACTCTAGTCTCTGTGGACACTGGATTAGAAGGCAAAAGAGCAAAACTACTGTGGTGGTTTATTACAAAGGTTCAGTGTGAAATAAAGACATGGAAGCTCCACGTTCTGTCAACTGAGAACTCTCAGCTCATTCCAGATGAATGAGAATTTCTTTTAAATGAAAAGGAATAATCATCCAGTTCAAGAGGGTGATTTGTATACGATCTAGCAGCTTTTAGATTTTCTGGAACTCTTAATAAACATATGTTTTGGAAAACATAATCTACTGTTAAGGGAAGTTTACATCAGGCTCCTCACCACTTGAGATATGTGTAAAACAATTAACTGAGGCCACACAGACAGTGTGATCTGTATCAAGCCAAATCATACGTTGCTGCTCCTAAAATCAAACTCTGAGCATGACCTAAGACTCTACAGCAAATTAAGATACTATCACTATGAGGATTGGAAAAAGCTGGTAGACACGATGATGAATAATTCAAGCAAAGGATACTTCCTAACACAAGCCCAGTGGGAACAGAGAAGACAGAACACCCTAGTTGGCTGGGGGTGTGTGTAATGGGGGAAGGGGGCAGAGTCAGAGGACCAAGAGTTTGAGTACAAGTTTATCCAGGCAAAGAAGCATAATGTTGTATGATAATACAGAATCTATTATTTTTTTACTTCTCTTACAATTGCTGTCTACTGGGTCTTTCATTAGAGTCTTTTCTGAGAAAGAATCTTTGGCCAAATACAAAGTTCAGATGATTTTAGTTATGTTTCGTGAGTTAATGCTTTCAATGCACTGTTATAATTTGTCAAAAGATATTCTAAACATGTTCCTCCAAATGGTATGGGTTAAATCAGTCTGAAACTATAGTCTAAAATATGTAAAATATACTATGCCTATAATCTAGCAGAGTATTTGTTGCCTTTTTATGCTTAAATTTTTTAAATTAATTAATTAATTTTTTTGGGCTGTGTTGGGTCTTCGTTGCTGCACACGGGCTTTCTTTAGTTGCGGTGAGCCGGGGCTACTCTTCATTGCGGTGCACGGGCTTCTCATTGTGGTGGCTTCTCTTGTTGCGGAGCACAGGCTCTAGGCACGTGGGCTTCAGTAGTTGTGGCTCACGGGCTCTAGAGCACAGGCTCAGTAGTTGTGGTGCACGGGCTTAGTTACTCCGCAGCATGCGGGATCTTCCCGGACCAGGGCTCAAACACGTGTCCCCTGCCTTGGCAGGTGGATTCTTAACCACTGAGCCACCAGGGAAGCCCCTATGATTAAATTTTAAATGTAAAGTCTATCAAAAGGCTTCTTATTCAGAAAAACTCAGGGCTACCAATATTAAAGGAATTTAAGCCTATATAAGCCCTCAGAAGTATTAAACTGAAATAAATCTAGGCATCAGCGAGTCCAATTTACACATTTATTATCTGAAAAAATATATATGTATATTTAAATTATCTTCTTTCAGAGAATATCTATGTTTGATGGGACTTTTGTTGTCGTATTGTGTGGTTAATGTTTTAACGTGGTCTTTGAGATCTGCATGAAATCCTCAGGTTTCATGAAGGAAATTACACAACACACACACACACATCAAACCTTGTCATAACTGTGAGTGCTCCAGAATTTGATTTTTGATTGACAGCTAGAAACTGTATACATTAACAATTTTTGGCTTTTACTTATTCTTTGGCTTTGACCCATGAAATTGCATGAACCTGAAAGCCAAATATGCAGCTGTTCACAAATATTCAAAGTGATTCCTAAGTGGCATGACAGTCCTTGTCTCTCCTGATGAGTCTAGACTCAAGCCAGCCATACAGTATTTCTTGATTTTTCTCACCTGAAGATTTCATTCAGATTTGAAAGGAGCTATCATAGCTCAAACTGATTTCCAGAGACCCTGACCAATCATTTGCTCATCCAATCCACAAACATTAATGAGTCTTCACTATGTACTAGTTATGATACTATATATTGAGGACCCTACATAAATATGACATTATCCTTACCCTTGAGAACAGAACAATCTCTAAGAGAATGCAATATATGTTTGGGGAACATAGACAAGGGACAATTAACTCTGCCTGAATGACCTCAGGCTTCAGTAGTCAAATGAATTCATCTTAACATGAATTCTCATATTTTGCTTGGAGTATGTTCCCTCCGAGACCCCAGTCTTGAGGAAAGCCTTCCCTTAATACTTCACAGAGCCTCTAGGCGGCATTGCATATAATTTTTCCATTTTCCCACTGGGCCTCTACATCCACTGCTCATCACAGCCTCCCTCACGCTCTGTCATTGATAGGCAAGGGCACGTCACTGTTGCTGTGACACTGAGCGGAGGAGGTGCCACTCTCATATCCAGTGCCGTACTTGGTTTTCCAGTCATCTAAGCAGCTTAAAGCTTCTGCCCATGATCTCTTTCTCCATAGGGCTCATTCTCAGCGGCAGTGACCACAATTGACACCCATTGCCTTTACGTTCTCTCCATTTCCTTATGTTTTATTTGAATTCAAATGCTACTTGTATTCTTCTGCAACTTGCTCTTTTCCATTACTAGTATTTTTTTTTAATGCAGTGTATTGATATATAAACACTAGACCATGCCCTTTAATGCTCTCTGCATTCCCCTGTATGAGTACACTTCCTACTCTCCAGAGTGGGTACCCAGCTGCTCTCTGTGGGAGCACCAGTTTTCCCACAACCTGCCAGCCCTAGAAACGATCGATTTGGCTTCTACCAATCTGACAGGTGAAAAACAGAATCTCATTATTGATTCCCTGATGAGTAGTGGGTTTGAGCATTATATTGGACACACCTTATCTGTGTCCCTAATCTTTTGACCTTGCTGGCTTGCTAGGCTCTTGGTTGCTCACTCTGCTTCTGCTGTAGCAGCAACCAAGGCACCTCACACTCCCGGAGTCACTGCTTTTCCAGAGCCCAGCAGTTTGCTCAGGAATACAGGACTCTATCTTGGCCCACCAACATGTAGTCGGGCCAGCCAGCTCTCTGACTCCTTCTGACACTTGCAGGGAAGTGAAACACTATACCACGGGCAGAGGATCCTTCTGAGTGGCTACTGAAAGAGCTGAATGTCACCACACAGAGGAGTTAAGCTTCCTCAGACTAACTATGGACAGCAGCGAACCACGGGAGGATAGGGACCCAGGAAGACAAATTTCAGCCACTCCGTCCCTTCCACAGCCTGCTCTGAGGTGTAATACCTATGAATGAGCTGTTCCAAAGATAACCCGTGCAGCCAAGTAGACAGGCATGCCATTCAACTGGCTATCTCTTCTTGGCTTCTTGTGAGGCAGTGGCCAGAGTATCACACATCTTCTTATACTGCTGCTCCTTCCTCTCTTCCTCATCTCCCTTTTCTCTCATAAGCCTGTAGCAGACAGTGCCCTTTTTTTGGAGGTAACAGGATTCATTAACAATTTCTGAAGAATGTAATGCTTTGATTGGATCTATGTTTCAGAAAGAGGATGCTGGAGACATAATGGAAACTCAGTAGGAATTTGGGAGAGATTAAGACAAGGAGACATATTTTAGGACTTTCTTCCATTGAGGCAGGTGCCAGAGTTAGGGCAACGATAACAGAAATAAAGAAGAGTCACACTGAAGAGAGTTTGGGGAATTAAATGTTGATTAGATCATTTCTGAGGAGAATGTAGCGGGAGAAAGAGAAAAGCATGGGGTCACAACAGTTGTTAAAGACTGGAGAAAGAAGAAGCATTGAAAAGACTTAAGGACAGGTTGACAGGTAAGAGAATTTGGAGAAGAGAGAGTTTCAAGAAGGAGAGCTTGACTAATGATGTTCAACAATGCAGAAAGGTCAAACCAACCTAAGACTGAAGGAGGAGCTATGCATCCAGCCATCAGGTATCACCGTAATAACAGCATTAGAGGAGGCACGGAGTCTGGAAGAGACAGTGATTTCAAATAACGGTATGTTGGGAAAAGAAGATGATTCAACAATTGTCCGAAGTAATAGCGAGAACCCAGGTGGAAATCCAGGTACAGGAGATCAGAGGGCCTAGGAGCCTCCACTGAGACAGGGCAGGGCTGCAATTTTAACACAGGGCTGGGGCAATGTGTAAATATATCTCAGGCAAGAAGGTAGAAGGAGTATTTCTGCGAAAAGATGGAAAATAAATATTTATTGCTAACTGAAAAGAGGTTCCAGAGAATTCAGGAGAACGGGGTAAAAAAGGAGTAGTGAGGGGAAGTTTTCATTACCAATAAAAGGTCCCATCTTTAATGATTCAAAGTTTTTGGTAAAGTTAGCCTCCACTGTCTAGCTAGCTCTGGGCTTCATAGTCATCAATGTGTTTGGGTTTGTGGTTTTGTGGAAAGTGATTCTGTCCCCAGTTATTATATATTATCAGTGCCTGAAATACCACCAACACAAACCTAGTGCTTTGAAATTAACTTGTTTATAAATGCTTCTGGCACAATAACCTCTAATGCGGTGGTGAAGATCAGATGAGAACAATGCACTGTGGGAATTAGACTCTAGGAATGTCAGGGGCTCCAGGAGGTAGGAGAGGGTTTCTGTAAGTTTAAAGAGGAAGAGATCAATGATGAAATTCACCTACTTCATTATTTTTATTTAGGATAATGCCTTCTTCCAAAACCCATAATACAAACTGCTCCTTTACCTAAGTTATTATAGCTACTGCAATCACACAAAAAGGTACACACACACACACACACACACACACTCTCTCTCTCTCTCTCTCTCTCTCTCTCTCTCTCTCTCTCTCTCTCTCTTTCTCCCCCTCTTTTTTACTTTTTAGTTGAGAGAATACAAAAAGAAACTTCATACCAGCCTGTGTGAATTATTGCAAATCCAAAAGAGGAACTCAAAATAATATGCATCAACTGTTTAAAATGTGACCTGTGCTCCATAATCAAGATGTCTGGCTGAGCTGTTTTTTAATCAGGTGTCAGAAGTATATCCTTCAGCCAAAATCTCCAATTACTGAAAGCCCCCTCAGAAAAAAAATGTAACATGTGCTGCAAGTTATATCTTAGTTAAAATGCTATTTTTTAAAAGATGTCTTGATTGAAACATAATAGGATGAAGAGCTCAAAAGAACACCTCACACTGGCTAGAAATCTGCTTCTGGTTTCATTGAAGAATCAAGATACTAGAATGGCAAAATGAGATCACGGAGTTATAAATATGAGGCCACAGAGTAACACTATATTTTTTAAGGGGAGACCTGAATGTGTCCATTCAAAGGCATGTAGGCCCAATCAGGGTATTACCTGTCTTGGGAAGTTACCTCATTATTCCCAACATTTTGGGAACTTCCTCCACAGTCCTTTGGATCTCTTCAGTGGTGACACTGAGACACAGGGCTCGGTTTTGAGAAATAGTCAAAAGCAGTTCAGAGCCCGGTTTGGTAAATCAGATAGATTATAGGATGGAGAATCACCACTTTTTGTTAACGAAGGGAGGGTGGTTATAAATTGATGAAAATTACTTTCATACACCTTATAAACTGACTCTGGGGGAAATTTACTCAGGGAAGTTTTTCAAATGTTTTAGGAAATCGCAGTATTATTGGAATAAATATATATAAACTCTAAAATGACTACTTTACAGAGGAGGACACACATTGAGATATGTAAAGTCCCTCCAAGCTTGCTGAAGAGTGGAGAGATTATACTCAATACACAATTTTTAATGCATTTTAAATAAAATAATATGTGATAAGGGTTATCTAAATTCTTGTATATTTTAAATCTTATTACTTTATAGCCGTACTGCATATTCCCTCCATGTGATTAGAGGAAGCATTTTATACACACTGAATTCAAGTCTTTTGCAGACAGGTGGCTGATGAATTACCAGATCTTTAATTCATAAATTTAACTTGTTACACTCATTTGGTTTATTGTGTATAATACACACAAACCCTGAATGACTCACGCAAACTATTTTTCACTCATAAAAACATGCCAAAACCTTTTCAGAGAGTTGCTTTTGTCTCTTTTTAGAGTGCTCATTCCTCAGTGTGTATAAACAAGCAAATGCTTTGATATTCAAATTAGTGAAAACAGTGGAAATAAGAAATGAATCCATCTGAAAATCTATTTGATGCATGTTAATGAAACTCTCACACACAAAAAAAGTTATCTGAGAAGCTATCTATCTCACATGCAGTGAGAAACTCCCCTGCAGGTAAAACAGAATGGTTATTTTACAGTTAATCACATCTGAGTTCTAGTTCTGCCAGTCCCAGAACAGCAAGTGGCTAGAAGCGTGGACTTTTAGGTGGGGAAGATACAGATTTAAACCCTGACTCAGTTGTTTGTTAGCTGTGTGACCCTGAGCAGGTTAATTAAGGTCTTTTGAGCCTTAATTTATTCATCAATATGTGGAAATAATAGCAATGTTCATTTCACAAAGTAATTTTAAGAATTAAATAAAAGAGTGCATGTATTCTTTCTTAGATTCCATATATATGTGTTAGCATACGGTATTTGTCTTTCTCTTTCTGACTTACTTCACTCTGTATGACAGACTCTAGGTCCATCCACCTCACTACAAATAACTCCATTTCGTTTCTTTTTATGGCTGAGTAATATTCCATTGTATATATGTGCCACATCTTCTTTATCCATTCATCTGATGATGGACA
>RJWK010028557.1:9524-25860 GCA_004363435.1 Platanista minor | reverse complement strand
ACCAACCTGGGAAAGACATCCAAGCGGGAGCTTTGGCACTTGGGATCCTCAGGGACACGTCCCTGGGGGATCAAAGGAGCCAGCAGCTCCTGGATTTCACAGCTGCCAACCTCTCGCTACAGTCTCACGCCTCCTAAATCCCAGCGCTCGAGGACTGTCAGCCACACTTTTCCAGGTTTCCAGATGATCTGGATTTTTGGTTAGTCTTCCCACTGAGCTTGCAGTAACTGGCCTAGAGAGGGAGCCATCCTGAGTCAGGGACACACAGTGTGTGCCCTTCTCCCTGCTTGGGGGCAGTGTGGTCTTGTTGGGCCAAGTCTCCTCTGATGAGCTCCCTGACCCACGGGTGCTAGGTTCCTAGGAGCCCCAGGGAATTGATTCCAAGGCTGGGAGGAGGCAGTTCCTGCCTTGGAGTGGAGAGTGGGCATGGGGATGGGTTCTAACCTAGCAGAAAGGCAACAGAACACTCTGCCCTTTCCGCAGCCCGGGGCCCCTTTGATCTGACCCCAGATCTACCCTCCCACCCTTCAGGAAAGCTTCCCAGACCTACCCACTACGCCAGCTCAGCCCGGTGTCCAAGCCCCAGCCTTAGGTCTCCAGCTGTCAGGCTGGATTATCTGCCTCTGCCTCCCTGTTGGTCCTGGGTGTGGGCTCCTTCTCCCTCCCCAGCTCCCAGGGCAGAGGCAGTCTGCCTTCTTCCTCCTTTGGTTATGGTTTGGATTCGTCTCATGGAATCTTTCCAAGAAGCAACCGAGCAGGATTCCACAAGGTAGAAGGGAGTGAAGAACCTGCCCCTTGGGGAAGCTGCCTCTGGTCTAGGGATGCCAGACAATTTAGGCTCCTGGTGCTGCATTGGGACAGGGGGGTCAGGGTCACAGGCAAAGGGCCCAACCCTCAGTGCCCAGGTCTGGGAAAGGAGTGGCTCTGACTCTGAACCCACCACTGTGCAACAACTTTCCATGTACTGTCTTGGGTCTGTTTGATTCCAAAGCTTTGCTCTTAAACACTTCAGAGTGGAATTCAGTTGAGCCTGGAGGAAGATTAAGATGTACTTGTCTTTCCATGGCAAATTCTTAAAAATACCTTCTCTCTCTGCCTCTTCCCTCCACCCCCATCTCTCTCAAAATCCTATGCATTGATTGTATACACTCTTTCAAAGAAAGCACAGAGTTGATGGTTTCCCGAAATAAGGCTAGAAGCCTTACATATTAAAGAAAGAAACAAACAAAACCAGCAAGTCAGCACAGTTAAGCGGTGGGAGGGCAGAGAGGAGAGTGGAGCAAAAACCTGTGCAGCAGTTCCCACAGGCCAGGGGCTGGGGTGGAAGGGACTCACCAGGACCCCTCCCCTAGCAGTGCCACTAGATGTTACTTACCCATTTAGTCACTGCCCGAAAGAGATAGTGCAACCCTGACTGTCTGCCCAGAGTGTGCAGCAAATCTCCACCCCTGACCACCCTTGGGTCCCCAACTTCTGAGGGTGCATGTACTTCCTGGGCTCTCTTTGCTGGGCTAGTGTATACAGGAGCTTGGGTGAGAGTTGAAAAGCCAAAGATGTCGGTCTTGGCTTAAACATTTGTTCAGCATCAACCACACCAAAGATCGTCCACGTGTATGTAAAGTTAGTCTCAAATGAGGCCACTTACCGCATCCACTGCCTCAACTCCTACCGTCTTTTGCCTAGATTACAGCAAGAGCCTCCTCTTTGGTTCTCTGTTCCCACTCTCCTCCCTTCACAGCAGTCAGGGGGAGTCCTTTAAATCCTGAGTCAGTTCACACCAGTCTGCTCAAAACTCCCCATTTTGTGCAGATATTAAGCCCAACTCCTTATGATGGCCTACAAGGCTCTTATATTATCTGCCTGTATCTCCCCCTGCTCACTAACCCCAACTCCTACCCCCTTCCCCTTGGCTTCCCCTGTTCCAGCCACGCCGGCCTCCTCGCTGCTCCCTAAATACACCAAACATTCCTCCTGCCTTTGCACCTACCTCTTTCTCTGGAAAGTTCTTCCCCTAGATATTTACATGACTTGCTCCTTCGCTTCTTTCAGGTCTGCTCAAATGTCACTTCCTCAGCGAGGTCTTCTCTGAACAGCCCATCTAAAATCTTATGTACACCTATCTGCCTGTCCCCTTACTTTTCCTCATGTCACTCATCACCCCACTCCAAGGGAAGTCCGTGCAGACTTCGCTGGCCTACAACAGTACCTGGCACATGGTTTGTACTCAATAAATATTTCTTGAACAAGTGAATGAAAAGTGAACCACATCAACCCAAATCAATGACTACTAAGGCTGAAAGAAATACCTGTCTTTCACTAGTACTCTTGTTCCTGGCTTAATCATTTATTTAACTGTCCTTGATAGGTGCATGAAAGAGGTACTCTGACAAAAATCAGGTCTGAGAACGAGTGTGATATAGCCCTGGCGGAGGCCATGACCGCCACCTGGGAGGCCTCAGAACTCTGCATGCTTCTCCATGATGCCTCAGCCGCCCTCTTAGAAATCCCTGACCCAACTCTTTGAGGCTCACGCCGTTATGTTTATTGCATCTTCAACTTCTTGTTTGCTGCATCTATCTACCTCAGGTCCCTAAGGATCAAGCTCAGGCTCCCCGTCCCCCTGTTTCTAATCCTGCTGCCGGGGAGTTCCCTGGAGGTCCTGTGGTTAGGACTCCACGCTTCCACCGTAGGGGGCACGGGTTCGATCCCTAGTCAGGGAACTAAGATCCCACGTGCCGTGCAGTGCAACCAAAAAGAAATCTATCTATCTATCTATCTATCTATCTATAGATATAGGTACAGATATATAGATACATAGATATGTAATCCTATGGCCAGCCACCTGGGGGCTTCCAGCGCTTACTCAACAGGTCAGCCTCTCAGGTCCTTGACTCCACGGACTCCAACAATCTCATCTCCATCTCAGTTCAGGCACTCACCTCCGGGACCACACACTGTCCTCCCACTGCGGCCCATGCAGCCGCAAGCATTTAAACTCTCCACTTCTCTGTTTGGGCTGCCGAGTGATGCTAGAAAAAAACTGTGACAAGCAGCTTGCAGCTTGCAGCTTGCAGTGCTCCTGCAAATTCAGGTTCTGACCTCAATCAGGAACTCTGCCATTGCTCAGAGGCCCTTCCTTGTGTTCTCGGTCAGCTCGCTCTCTCGTCTTCTCAGTGGTTGCTGCAAACTGTCTTTATTCTTCCCAAGCTCCTGTCCCCTGACTTGCCCCTCATACTCAGCAGACCATTCTGGCTCCGATTTACTGAGCAATCGAGGTCACCAGGTGCTAATCACTTTATTCCACCGTCATCCAAAACCATCTCCATCTGCCCTACCCGTTCCTTTTTCCTTTCTGTCCCAGAAGACAAGGGATCCCTATTGCTGGCCAAGGCTAAATTTGGCCTCCCTTCCCCCTGCTCTTTCAGGATCCCCTGTAGCTTACTTCACCTGCCCCCTCGTGAGCCACCTTATGCTCTGCTGGCCTTGTCCATTGGCATCCTAAGACTTCTCACTCCTACAGCAACCTTCACCTGCTTTTCTTCAGAGCCAAGAAAGAGCAGTCCACACCCACTCCTATCCTTCCTCACCTCCAATTTATTCTCCAGCACACCTCAGCTGAGCTTCTGCCGCCCTCCCCACCACCACCACAGACATTGCTGAGACGAAGGGCACCAAATCCCTACAAAATAGACCCTTTTCTTTGCTCTCAGCTTACTGGCTCTCCGTGCTGTTAATGCTATCTCCTCCCTCCTCCTGGGGAGGCTCCTTAGTTGTCCTCTTACCCAATAGCCCTCTCTCAGACCTCTCTTCCTCCAGCAGCTTATAAGGATGAGTACTTCCTGAGACTCTGATTTTGACTTTTTGTTCCTCTTTATACCTTTATATATAAAGGCTTCATTCCAATCCAAGGCTTCCATCCCACTGCTACACTCTTGTCTCTGAGCCTTAGTGTCCAGCCCCCGATCTCTTTTACTCTGCTAAACTCCAGTCTGGTACATCCAGCTGCTGGCTGGACATCTCCATTTGGGTATCTTCAGGCAGCTCAAAGTCAAGCCAGTCAATACCCAAGTCATCCTCCTCAAAAACCTGCTCTTCTGCCCACCATACTCTCTGTCTTGGTGAATGGCACCACTGCTGTCTATTCACTGTAATCCAGAAATATCAAGGCAAACTTTAATCCTCTTTTTTTTTTTTAACATCTTTATTGGAGTATAATTGCTTTACAATGGTGTTAGTTTCTGCTTTATAACAAAGTGAATCAATTATACATATACATATGTTCCCATATCTCCTCCCTCTTGCGTCTCCCTCCTTCCCACCCCCTTTAATCCTCTTGCCCTGATCTCTAAGTCTTACTGATTCTACCTCCTCAGTAATGATCATATGCATCTTCCCACTTCATTAATTCAGGACTCCATCACTGCTCATCAAATTAGTCTAACAGAAGAACTCAGCTCCTGGCCCTTCTCCAATCCTGCTTCCATTTGGCTGCCAGCATCGTTTTCCTAAAACCCATATCTGACCACATCACTACCCTGCTTTAAATCCTTCAGTGACTCTGGACAGTACTTGCCACAGGGCATTGAAATTAGTTTACTGGTTTCTCTTCTTCAGGTTGCTGTAAGCAACTCGGGGGCACATGCCATTTCTCTGTGCCTAGCACAATGCCTGGCACATAGCAGGTGCTTAATAAACATTTGAGTGGAAGGATTCCAAGCCTCACCAGGTGCTGCCTCAATGTGTTAACAGCCAAGCAGGGCAGCGGTTAAGAGCAGAGGCTTCAGACAGGCAGACTTGGCAGGCCTGAGTGCCAGCACCGCCAACCTCCAGCTATTTGGCCTGGGGAAGATTTCTTCCTTTTTGTCAGCCTCAGTTTCCTCAACTGTTAAATGGGAATACCACCAGCTACCTTACAGAGAATGGAACAATGCTCCTAAAGGAGTCAGCACAGTGCCTGACACAGAGAAGCACTCAGTAAATGGTTGCCATTATTATTATTAATGACAGCAACCATCAGTTAGACTTCAAGGTTAGAGAACCCCAGAATTTTAATGCTAGAACCACTGGGGCTCCAAGAAACAAACTGACTGACCATCACAAATTTAGTTAAGTGGCAAGATCGAACTTGAAACCTAGTATCAATACAACAATAAAATGCTGTTATGGGCTGTTTGGTGGACTTGCCCTTAATTACAGGGTAAATGAAAGAGCACTGTGAACAATCATACGTAGACTGTAGACGTAGGATATTCATAAATGCACTTGGCATACTGCATACATGGAAATTTGTGTCTCTAAACTTGGACTTGTGCTAACGTGCCTTGGGGTAAGTTCATAATTACAGTGCTGTTCATCTTTCCTATCGTCAGCTGTAACCATCAGTTAAACTAGGAATCAAACGATTCCTTTAGAGCCTTGGCTCGATCAGTGGTTCTTTTTTTCTTCTTTTGGCCACACCGTGTGACTTGTGGGATCTTAGCTCCCCGACCAGGGATTGAACCCACGACCTCAACAGTGAGAGTGCAGAGTCTAGTGGTTAATGGGACTGCCAGGGAATTCCCTCAATGAGTGGTTCTTAAGGGTAGAGAGAATGGCAGTGCTATCACCTGAAATTTCAAAATACATCCCCCCTTACCCTTCTGAGAATCACTTTGTTACATGAAATTCTAAGATCACTAATGTGTTTGGCATGATACACTTCTCACACTCTTTGCCCTTTATCATTCTCACCTGCAGAAAGGGGTCTCGGCATTAGAAAACATTATCATGCTATGAAAAGAATACTATTGGAAGAGCATGTGTTTTGTTATACGTATGCTCCCCTCTGAAGAGCCTTAATACCCAAGGCAAAACAGGACTTGCTGATTGCTGTTTCCATAGTAATCTGCAATGGGGCTTATCTGTCATCAGTTGGATGAAGCCTGGGAACAGAGGGGCAGAGAAAGAGGGGATTAAAGTACAGGGATTCCCCCAGGACTTCCCTGGTGGTGCAGTGGTTAAGAATCCACCTGCGAATGCAGGGGACATGGGTTCGAGCCCTGGTCCAGGAAGATCCCACATGCCGCGGAGCAACTAAGCCTGTGCTCTAGAGCCCACGGGCCACAACTACCGAAGCCTGTGCGCGCAGAAGCCCGTGCTCGGCAACGAGAAGCCACCCCAGTGAAAAGCCCGTGCACCACAATGAAGAGTAGCCCTCGCTTGCCGCAACAAAGACCCAACGCAGCCAAAAATAAATAAATAAATAAATTTATTGATTAAAAAAAAAATAATAAAGTACTGGGATCCCCAGGCACCTTGCAGGGTGAGCTGGGCTCTGACCAGGAAGTGTGATAAGAGAAGAGAGTAAGAAGATGTCTGCAAGGTCCTCTGGTTTCCACGTTCTTCCTGGTGAGCTAAAGTGAGACTGAGCTCTTCCCAATGCTGGACTGAGGGCACCTGAGTGGGGGGTGAAGTGGCGCATAAAAGCCAGTTGCTACTCAAATGGATGGACCTAGAGATTACCACGCTAAGTGAAGTAAGCCAGAAAGAGAAAGACGAATACCATATGCTATCACTTACATGTGGAATCTAAACTATGACACAAATGAACTTATCCATGAAACAGAAACAGACTCAGAATAGAGAACAGACTTGTGGTTGCCAAGGGGAAGCGGGGTGGGGAAGGGATGGACTGGGAGTTTGGATTAGCAGACGCACACTGTTCTATGTAGTGTGGATAAACGACAAGGTCCTACTGTATAGCACAGGGAACTATACAGTCAATATCCTGCGATAAATCACAATGGAAAAGAATGTGAAAAAGAATGTATATATACATGTATAATTGAATCACTTTGCTGTACATCAGAAATTAACACAACACTGTAAATCAACTATACTTCAATAGAATAAATTACAAAGCCAGGTATGCTAAAACTTGAACTCAGATGAGAATTTTCCACGTATCTTCTAGTTTACTGATCACAATGTAATTAAGGCTCGCCTTCATTTCAATTAAGACTTGTATCCCCACTTTTTGGTATAGCCTTCCTAGATTACTCCCACTTAGAGGTGTGTAAGGATGCCTACCTAGCACCTCTTTGCGAAATGTCATGGACACTACATAAATATGTTGGGTTCAACAGGAACCAACTTGCTCAGAGCTCAACAGCTGCCTGTGCAAGCAGATCCTGTAGCGCAGGACACAACAGCAAGACGACGTCTGGGGTCCGTTTTGGCTGCAGGAAATTCCCTTCTGTAGGCAGCCATGACTGTGACTCTGGCCCCTGGAGCCAAACTAGCCACTCAAGAGGGCACAAGCCTTGGTGTATACACGGAGTCTGCGTTCTCTCAAGACAGAGTGCAGTGATCCCAGACACAAGGTCAGACCCGTGATTCACCTTCCCAGCATGAGGGTGTACACCACCGAGGAAGAGCAGGCAGGAGCGACCAGGCGTGCGTCGTCAAGCACCCTTCCTCCCCGGCTCCATCCCTCCCGCATGCCCACTCTCTGAGTCACTCTCCTGGTCACATACCCTCTGTGTGAGGGGGTTCGCATGGCTTGGGGTGTCACTTTAGGTGTGCTCGTTGATTTGTGGTAGGGACGAGGATAAGGCAGCAGAGCACATGGGCTACACACAAGGGCTTGGTCAATGCTTCTTGATGACTTCCAGCAAACTAGGGCCCAGTCAGTGTCATTCACACAGACCCTGGACCCCCTATCAGAATTACAGCTCTACAGGATCCTGTGACAAAGCTATTTAACGTGAAGTTATAAAGAAAACATCACACAATTGTTTTTCCTTTATAAAAATTTATCAAGGGAGTAATTTGAGTTTTAAGAGGCTTGTAAGACTAAAAACCATTGAAACACTTTGAATTCTTCTTTAACCTACCAAGTAGGGTCTAAATTAAATAAATCCTCTATCACTTTAGGAAAGAGGCTGCTTTCCTAAATCAGAAAAATTGATTTCCAAGTCACACTCTCTTACCTCTACTGCCTTGTAACCCTAAGAACTAAACCTCACCAGGGATGGCTCCTCTGGAAGTCAAGGTGGAAAGAACAGGTGATATCCCGACACAGACTGGATATAGACTCTGAGCCAAAAAAAGTCTGAGAAATGAACTGTGATCATACAAGTTATCATCCAACAGGATACTTTCGGAAAGTTCAACACGGTGCTGCTAATTACTTGAGAACAAAGGGTATAAAATGAGACATATGATCAACCTAGTGATAAGGCAGTTTGGGAAACGACACTTCCCAGTATGCCCTGCCCCCCCTGAAAGTCAAAAGGCTTTCCCAGAAGCAAAGCACCCTGGGACCCATGGTTAGCACCATTTAAGAGGTAAACAGCCTATAGGGCTGGGTTCTGACATGGAGCCTTCCTCCTTCCATGGAACACTCAACAACACCTGAGGTGAAATTTTAATGGATATTAAGTCTGGGGTAGAGCCTCACTCTCCCCAACAACTCTAGTTTCCAAAGGTGTAGAGCTGTCCACTGGTCTACTGCCCTGTTCTCCTGGGTGTGGTGCTGCCTCTGCCTCCCCACATCACCAGTGTCCCCACTGGCACTAGTCTTTTGGGGGATTCTGGGCCAGGTGCTGTTCCCACTCAACTTCAACCAACTTGTACAGCTCCATGGTGGCCTGAGCATCTTCCACAGAGGAATGTCCGCTTTTTCCAACCTGAGGGAAGGAAGAAAAGGGAGGAAGACAAGAGCATGAAGCTACAAGAGACTGTTTCTTCCCTTCCCAACTGGCTCCCTCCAACCCACTGATGCTGCTGCTTCTGCAGTTAGTGGGCTACAAAGGTAGACCTCTGGCGAGGCCCTACTCCTTATCTAATCTCAGGGGTTCAACTCCTATGCTACTGTCTGCCTCAGTCCTTTCTGTAGCAACATGTACATACCATATTGTTCTACACTCATCTGTAGAGGCAGAACAAACCAGATCACAGACAGGCCTTCTGAGTCTTCTACCTCCCCCAGTTCCTTAACTGATCTGTATATGACATGTGTCTACAGCCTCACTCCAGGCAGGCCATCCCCTCTTTGACTGCCAAACATATGAAATACATAAGAGCCTCTTGCATCCACTACGTGGTCTTTTAGACCACCACAACTACCTGCTTTCTACTTTTCTTAGTTAGGGTCTTATCCCCACTTTCAGGCTTTTTTTTCCTTTTCCAAGTATCCTTTAGAACACTCTGTGAGGTAGAGAACAGGAATAGTTATCCCTATGTAGAGATGGACCCCTTTGCCCAAAGCTCTTCCCATCAGAGCATCCTGCCCAGATCTCTCTCCAACCAGAGGAATTTGAGGGTCAGAGTCTGGAGAGAGGCAGCAGGAGAGCCTTCAGTGTCCAAGCTAGAGGTCTGGCAGCATTTGGGAAGATGCTACCTGGATGTCCCGGCTCAGCAGCTTCTTGGTGAGGTGCTTCAGAGACATGGTTGCATTCTCTGGGCAGTCGGCCTTACGGTTGAGGAGAGGGATATGGGAGGTGTCTCGGGTGAGGGACTTAGGGTGAAAATACTGAAGAGCTTTGAAGTCATTGTGGATGGCATGCCCCACCACTATCTTCCCTGTGAGAATCTTCAAGATCTGAAACAGGCATGGAAGAAGTGGTGAGGAACAGGATTCAAAGATGTAGCCCCTGAATCTTAAAAGCCCAACATGGCTGTTTAAGTCCTTCTAGGTTCTTTTCACCAATTGCCCACCTGCCTCATCCTTGAAATGCCCTCTTCCACAAGTTTTCTTTCACCTGAAATCTCTCTCTCTCTCCCCAAGGTAAAGTAGGTATCTTCTACGGTGTAACCCTGTTTGGATTTACATCACCCGTGGCTCCTTATCTTCACATTAATTTCTACCCCAATGTAATGTTCCTGTAACTCCCTAGTTCAGTCCTGGCTTGACACCTGAAGTTCTTTAACCGTGATCCTTATGTTGGCCTTAGACATAGGCTGGGACAAATGTTGTTAAAGATGGGCTCCAGGAAGGTAATGGAAGCCCCAAATTATATGCAAATAGATAGGCATGTGTTTGTCTTTTTTATTTTTCTTGGTGGGGGTGGGGTGGGGGTGGGAAATCCATGGCTTTCATCAGATTCTCAAAAGAGCCTACAAGCCATAAAAGATTAAGAATTGGGAGTTCCTTGGCAGTCTAGTGGTTAGGACTCGGCGCTCTCACTGCCTCGGGCCGGGGTTTGATCCCTGGTTAGGGAACTAAGATCCTGCCAGCTGAGAGGCGCAGCGCCCCACCTCAAAAAAGAAAAAGATGAAGAATCATTTATAGAGTAAGGCTGCAGAGCGAAGTGATCAAGTGACCACGCTTATGCTGCTTTAACAAGAAATCAGTCAGTTCCCGGCGCTTCATAGCCCGAGGCTCTGCCCATAACCAGAGGGTATCTACCAGCTGGTCAGGAACCTTATTCACACCGTTCCTGGAAGCAAATAATTTCTCTCCATTTCAGAATCTTACAGCATAAGGGACATACCACCACTGAGGATAACTAAAGAATACGTCATGAGCTCTGAAGGCCATTGAAATGGAAAGGAAGAGACTCATCTGGATGTACCTTAGTCTCATACCCCAGCTTGGGCACTGCTTTTTATGATGGAAGCCAGACGTAGTCCAACCAACTTGGTATTCAGTTGCTCCTAACTTCACCTGCAGTTTACTGACCACTAACACCTTTACTTCGCATTACTTTCAACATATAGCCTGCCTCAAAGCTAAGTGGATTTGCTGTTTCAGACCCACCCCGTCTTCTGCCTCTCCCAAGCCTTTGCTCAGCTACGCCCCTGGTGCACAGAATGTTCTTCAACTCTTCAAGTTCTTTCTAAAATCCAGCTGTTCCACCTCTGATGAAATTCCTCCACCTGACTGCTCTGGCACACGAGAAATTACTGGAACAGTGTGTGCCTATAGAAGGCAAATAATACGGAGCTGTAATTACAAAGAAGTGGACCAAAGGCGCCCTCTGGAGGCCTTCCAAGACCAGCAGCCTCCCTTCCCCTTCACATTTACCAGCTCACCCTCCTTTCCTGTTCATTTGTTGCGCCTCCAGTATTCAGCAAAGGACTCAGAGTGGCTAGGTTTGCTCAGTGAGTGAGATGAGAACCCCAACATACCAGCCCTTTTATCCCCTCCACTGCAGTCTACCTGTTCCAGTTATACAAATATGCCCCAGCTCCTTCTGTCAATATTCTGCTTTCTCCCACCACCAACTTTCCACGTTGCCACAGGCTACTTCTTGCTCGGGAAGCCCTCTCCACCTCTCTATTCTCAACCCTAGACCCCACCTCTACAAGGCATTCTCAAATTGAGCCCTTTCCCCCAGGCCTGTTGCTCTGTCCATCACTGGCTGTTATTTCTCTAGCAGATTCCCGGTTCTCCAGATGAGGATTCCACTTGGGACCTAAAAGATCTTAACTAATAAAGTTCGTTACACCAGCTAATTGTAACTTTCCAGACTCTCTCTCACTCCTTACCCCAACAGAAAGCCTTCTTCATCTGCTATTCCACCCACTCCATCCCTCCCTCCACAATCCTTCTGCGCCTTCCCAGGGTGATAGTCTTGGCAGAAAAATGAATTGGACCTCTCCCCACCCACCCCGCTGCTACCACCATCTCCCATGTCCCTCACCTGGCTCCGAGCAACCTTGAAAGGTGTAGCATTCACCATGTGCTGCTTCCGGATACCGCTCCATCTGGTCCGGTAGTCCACAATGTGGCAGGGGGGAAGGATGTACTCATCATAAAGCACATCTCCACTGTAGCTGACAATGCTACATCGAGCCAAGGAACTGACATGCCCCTTGGGTCCTGTGCCCACCATCTCACAGTCAATTGCCACCATCTTCGTTGGCATCTTCTGGGATGCTCCAGGGTATTTATTCTCTGAATGAGCCTGGGTGGAGATCTGTGGGGCAGTCTTCTGAGGAGGGTTCTTCTGGGACCCCTTCTTCTGGGGGCGAATTGGGAGGCTCTTAATCTTTGGTAGGGCACTCTGGAACTCCCCCAGCAAATCTACCTTAGCCACAACAGAACCAGCTTTCTGTGAAGGAGCAGGGGTCAGCCAAGGCACTGCAGCTTTCTTGTCCAGGGACTGCTCTGACCCACTGCTGGAAGCAGCAGTCTTCTTTTTTGGAAGGGGTGGGGCCTTCCAAGTGCCATCCACCTTGGGAGTGTCCCCTTTCTTTGAAGGTTCTGACTGCAACTTAGGGACCTTGCTAGGGGGCTGCTGCTTCTTATTCAGAAAGCCTTTCCGTTCCAAGAGCCGCCGCTTCTTGACAAATTTTTGGTGCTTGGCATTCCCTTCTAATGCCTTTCTGGGGGGAGGTTCGCCAAAATCCAGATTGAGAAGTAAGGTAGACATGATGACGGTGGATGGTGGGAGAACAGTTGGGATAAACAGCTTACCAACGAGAGGATGGACAACTCATCCTCTGCTGAATCCCATAGGCCAACATCTGGAGGTTTGTAGTATACCCTGGGGAAGAAAGTGATCCTGATAACGGAGTCCACAGGCTTGGGAACCAGTAAGATAAGACCCATCTCCGTAGGACTTAAAAGAGAGAGGAAAGACATCAGAGTAACCTCTCAGATAATGTGAAATGTGAAATGATGGAAGGAGGACTTCCTTCTGAACCAGGAAGCCTGGGTTCCAGGGAAGCCCCACAATTCTCCAGCAGTATGGTATTACGAAGGCCATTTCCCCTCTCTAGATCTCAGTCTCATTTGTAAACTGAGGGGGTTGCAGGGCCAACCAGCTGAAACTCTTGTGATCTGGAACGCCAGAATAGGTGAGCTCTATCATTTGCTCAGGGAAGTCTAAGTATGCTCAAAAGCAGTCACAGGTTTGGCATAGTTGACCTCTGAATTACCCAAGCATCCCCAGCGCGGGTCCCAAGGACAGAGATACAAATTCAGGCACCCATTTCCCTCGTCTCCACGTGGGGGAAAATCTCCACATGCATCTCACTCAAGTCCTTCTCCCAAGAAAGGACCTTTGACAACACATATTAGCGGAGGGGAAAACCGAGGCTGGGGACAGCACACTCTGGCCGTCCACGCCACGGAGCAGCATCCCACGCTCACACACCTACCTCCCAGATGGGCCCCACTAAGACCGGAAGCGCCAGGAGCCGGAGGCGGAAATTGGCGCGCGTCGGTGAGGCCAGAGCCGGCAGGCTCGCGGATTGGAAAGCGCCGGAGGCCGGGCCCGCGTACCCGCAGCGCCCCTGCCTCCGGGAGCGAGGCCAGGGATTCCTAGTGTGTGAGAAGCGGCAGCGGCAGCGGCAGCGGAGGGGGCGGCGTGGGTGGGGGTGGGGGCGGGGGCGGGATGCGCTCCCCTGCCCCTCTAGCCCAGTGGAGGTACAATTCGAAGGTGTGGGGAGGCCGCGACAAACTGGCACTGCAGCGTGCCGGAGGCCCCGGGCCTCACTTCCGGTAGAAGAGGGACGTGTACGGGAAGGGGCGGGATCTGGAGGCAGGACCTGGAGCTTGGCCCGCCCCACTCCGTGAGGTGGGCGCCGCGGCACGCCTCTGTGGCGTCACTGCGCTGGCGCCGCCTCCCGGCTTGTGTCCAATGCTGACAGCTTCGGGCTGTGGGACGTTGCGGCCTGTGACGGCAGGAGGGCGCCTTAAGTCTTCAACCGCAACCTCGAATCCCGGAAAGGCAGCGTCTGGGACCGGATTCTGAGCGCTTTCTTCCGGTCCTGCAGAACTGATCCCAGCCCGGGTCCCGGACCCGCGTGGTCCTCACCCAGGTTCCCTCTTCGCTGCATTCTCCGTCCCCGCGCCACCGGCTGGGCCCGGAATGCCGGGGGTCTCCGCCCGGGGCCTCTCTCACGAAGCGAGGAGGCAGCTAGCTGTGAACCTCACCCGGGTCGTGACGCTCTACCGTTCCATCCTGGACGCCTACATCATTGTGAGGCCACAGGGTTGTGGGTGGGGTGCTCCTGGTTATGTGGGTGGCTCCCTAGCCACGACAGGGGAAGAATGTAGAGAGTTAGCTTCTGATCTCTTTTCTAATGTTTCTTCAGTCTTTTGTCTGTACAAGAAAGGGTTAAAGCTGGGGCAGCCCCCCCTCCCTTCTTTTTGTTTCAGATGACCTAAATATTAATAGTTTTAGCATCTAGGTGGTTTTTCTAACCTTCTCAAGTCCAGAGTAATAAAACGCATGGACATTTGAGCCATGCTGCTGCAGCTACGTTAAACTCTCCCAGGAACATGTGAGGTGTTTCGAAAACACACATGTTCATTCATTCAAGCTTTGAATAAATTCCTGGCTTTGCAGTGTAATGGGAAATTCCAACTTTGGAGTTGACAGACTTGGACTAGAATCCTGCCTCCCCTACTGTGTTAACCTTAGGCATTAAAAAAAAAACACTCCTCCTAGCCCCAGTTCCTGAGCGGTAAAATGGACCTCTTTCTGAAGGATCGTTGTGAAGAATAATAAATGAGATGATGTATAAGTGGCACCAACATCCACTGAATTGTTCAGCTCCCAAACCCAGAAGCCATCCTCGATTCAGCTCTTTTCTTCATTGATCTACGATTGAGCCCTTCAACAAGTCCTATTGGTTCAACTTCCAGAATAGATACCAAATTCACCCACTTGTCTCCATTGCCATTGCTACCACCCTAGGACAAGCCAACATCATCTCTCTCCTGGACTACTTCCTAACTGATCTCTGTGTTTGCTTCCTCTCCTCCATACCAGTTCTTCACAAAACAGCCAGATTAATCTTTTAAAAATGTAAATCTCACCAGGACACTTCCTTGCTCCTTAGGTACTTTGATGAAATCGTAATTCTTTACCATTACCTGTAAAACCCTACATGATCTGTCCCCTGCTCCCTTTTAAACCCCATCACATTTCATTCTCTCCCACATTCACTGTACTACACTGGGCCTTTGCACTTACTGATCTGCCTGGAATGTTTTTCCTCCACAGAAAGGCAATTGAGTAGGGTGGCTAAGAGCAAGAACTCTAGAGTCAAATTGGTTTCAAATCCCAGCTGTGCCGCTTACTAGCTTTTTTTTTTTTTTTTAATTTATTTATTTATTTAATTTTTGGCTGTGTTGGGTCTTCCTTGCTGCTCGGGCTTTCTCTAGTTGCGGTGAGCGGGGGCTACTCTTCACTGCAGTGCGCGGGCTTCTCACTGCGGTGGCTTCTCTTGTTGTGGAGCACGGGCTCTAGGCGCACGGGCTTCAGTAGTTGTGGCTCGCGGGCTCTAAAGCACAGGCTCAGTAGTTGTGGCGCACGGGCTTAGTTGCTCCGCGGCATGTGGGATCTTCCCGGTCCAGGGATTGAACTCGAGTCCACCTAAATTGGCAGGCGGATTCTTAACCACTGCGCCACCAGGGAAGTCCCCACTTACTAGCTTTTTGACTTAGAATACTTAATGGCTGTACTTTGGTCTCCTTATCTGTAAAATGGGGGATAAAAACAGTACTATCTCATAGGGTAATTATGAGGATTAAATGCATTAATATACGTAAAGTGTTTCAGACAGTGCCTGGCATATTATTCTGTGTTTGCTATTACCTGAATTTTTAAAAATTGAGATAGAATTGACATTTTAGTTTCAGGTGTATAATATAGTGATTCGTATTTGTGTATGTTGTGAAATGATTACAGTAAGTCTAGTTAATATCCATCACTGTACATAGCTAGATATTTTTCCTGTGATGAGAACTTTTAAGATTTACTCTCAGCTACTTTCAAGTATACAATACTTGCAAGTATACAATACAGTATTATTTACTATAGTCACTATGGTGTACATTACATCTCCATGACATTTATTTTGTAACTGGAAGTTTGTACCTTTTGACCCTCCTCACCCATTTTACCCACCCCCACCCCCTGCCCCTGGCAACCACTGCCTGAATTTTTTTACATGTGCTGTTTCCTGTTCATCATTCAAGTCTCAGCTCAAGTGTCACCTTCTCAGACAAGTATTCCCTCATGACTCTATCTAAAATAGTACTCTTTCAAACTCCCCATTGTTATTGTTTCATTAGTGTTTTATTGTCTATGTGGCATGTGATGTTACCTGAAATAATTTTTTTAAGTGTAAGCTCTGTAAGAGCAAGGATCTTGTCTGTCGTCTTCATTGTTTGTATGCCCCGAGCCTAGGACAGAACTTGGTGCCTAACCAAAGCTCCAGAATTTGTGTTGAATAAATGAATGAATAAAAATACATTCTGGCAGGGAATTCCCTGGTGGTCCAGTGGTTAGCACTCGGCGCTTTCACTGCTGAGAAGCCTGGGGATTTCAATCCCTGGTCGGGGAACTAAGATCCCACAAACCACGCAGCTCGGCCAAAAAAAAAAAAAAAAAAA
>RJWK010028556.1:0-25761 GCA_004363435.1 Platanista minor | reverse complement strand
AGATATACACAAAACAGCTCCAAGTGGTCCATGAATGATGGCTTGACAGTGACTGTTCAGCACAAATAGAGATTACTTTCCTTTCCTTTTTCTCCTCCCACTCCTTCTCCCCACCCTTTCTGCTTTCCCCTTTGTTTCCTTCCCCTCTGTCTTTGCATTCTCAGCTATGAATCATGGAAAAGCAGAAGAGAGGGTGAAGAAGAAAGGGTAAGCAGAAAAAGGCCTCACTCCTCTTGATTTTCTGAGCACCAGACTGTCATTCGTTGGTGTCCTTCTTAAATTCAAGAATTGTCCATGAGTCCGGTACTGATGATACAACTTCATTATCTTTCAGATCCATGGTTTCTCCTTTCTTTTTCCACTGCTAAAAGCTTTGGAATCTCCACAAGCCAATAAATTGAGAGGTAAAAGGAAAGGAAATTCCATCTAATACATTTTATTTATTATAATACTTGTTAGCAGCTCAGAGAAAGATTTACTGAAAGAGTTGAAGCTAGAGAACAAAAATATCAAGAACAAATTTGTTCACTCATTCTTTTATTTATTCTAACATCTGTCTTTTGCCAGGGCATAAGAAAATTAAATAAAATAGTTTTCATTGTTGTTAAAGAGCTGTTCGGGAAATAATTAAAAATAAAGACATCAAAGAAAATCAAACAGAAGACTGAAAAATGCTCTCATAATATAACATCAACTTTGTTTCTCATTATCTAAAACTGATGGATCTCCCTTCATTTACAAAGAATATCTTTACTTAAGTCACTCAATCAATCTTGGATTGACTCATTAAGCTCCTGACAAAAACCAATGAAGATGAGTACTTTCCCTATTTTCAATTCTTCTAAATCATTGGTCATTAACATGGTGTCCTTAGATCCCAAGGAGCCCGTAGACAGAATACAGGGGATTGATTCATGAATTTGGATGAGAAAAAAAGTGCATCTTGATTTTCACTAACTTTGAACTGGTATTTAACATATATTTCGTGAATGTAGGAAATAAGCCACAGTAATATTAGCAGTATCTGTGACTATTAATAGAGATCACAGATTTTTCTTATCATATTACAGTTGTACAAATGTTGAAATAGTGTTTACATTCATCACTATATTAAACTACAGTAGTTTGTTGACCTGCTGATATATTGTGTTATTTAATATTATTAATGCATCACAATTTTTTGAACATATCAATCTGTACTTCAATATAATTGATTTCATTATAATCCTATGTACTTCATTTCATGTATATAAAACAGTATTTTAAAAAGAGGTCTATGCGTAAGAAAGTTAAGAACTCCAGCAATAAACTCTCAATACTCTTAATTCTGTGTCAAATTAAATAATCTTTAAACAAAACATATTAGGTTAGGACTCCATACAGATTCCTTAAGTGAGCACAACTTAATATTATGCCCTTGGATTCTGAAGGATCTTGAATGTAAGAGACATTTACTCAGGACATTTCTGCAGACACGCCCATTTCTTTATTCATTATCCCTTATAAAGAAACCCACTAAGTTAATTTCTCTTAGGAATTCAATACCAAAAAAGAAAAGACTCCAAATGGAGCTTTATGATTCCCTTTATCAAATAGCAAGAACTATGTCTGTTTTTTAGTTGTTCTTGTTTCGCTAAGGCTGCTAAGAAGATCAGAACCAAATTTAATATCTGATTTTACTGACAGTATCATCCCAGTTTTGGTGTAAAATTACCTCCTTTCACTTAAAATAGTTTGCTATACTGTTTTAGCTGGCCTATGCTGTAATGTCTTTTTTAAATTATAAGTTGACATAAAACATTTTTTGAAGCAGGAAAGAAGAGAATTATGAAAAATGGTTCCAAAGAAATATTTTAAGTCCTTCCATCTAGATATTTTCCGAGTTCTCTCTTATCCTAGGGAAAGGAAGATTTTTTAATAGGGACTTTACTTCCCTCATGTAACTTCTAGATGCATTCTGAGTCAGTGTTTGTGAGCTCTACAACCCCTAATCAACTGCCAGAAACGAAGGCGCTTCTGTCGGGATGATGTAAGTTGTTATGTTATGGGGGCTCAGCAGGCCAGGCCCACCACAGAAAGATTCCGCCAGTCTTGATAGAAATAAACTGCCCCCATGACATTCCAGTGATTCAGTTCTCCCAAGCATTAATGAGCTGTTATGCAAATACTCATGAACTGCAGAAAGACTCTGTCTTATAAGGAGTTACTCATGAAAGCAGCATCTGATTTTTTATTTTTATTTTTATTTTTTTGCTGTACGCGGGCCTCTCGCTGTTCTGGCCTCTCCCGCTACGGAGCACAGGCTCCGGACACGCAGGCTCAGCGGCCGCGGGCCTAGCCGCTCCGCGGCGTGTGGGATCTTCCCGGACCGGGGCACGAACCCGTGTCCCCTGCATCGGCAGGCGGACTCTCAACCACTGCGCCACCAGGGAAGCCCATCTGATTTTTTAAATCAATGTAATTGCCACCCACCCACTATACTATTCCTCCCTCTCCCATCCTCACTCCCATCCCCCCATAGCCCAGGTTCACTCACCTACTCATGTAACCTCCCAGAGACTTCCCAAGCTTCCAGAAAAGTCAAAGGAATAAAGGTTCTGAGAGAGAAGTGTGAACCTATTTGGGTCACTTCAAATCAGGCATGAGATTTCACTCTAAATGAAGCACCCATTCTCTCCACGCACTAAATGTGGACCTTGGCCTGACTCACTGTTATTGAGAGGAAGAAACCAGTTTTCTTGGTGAGTTCCTGATAAAGAATAAAGAGAGCTGAGCGCTGTCACTTCAATTCTGCCCTTGACCCTCTGAAGACCCTAAACTATTTTAGGCATCAGTTTCCCAACAGATGCTAAATGACTGAGCTCTCCTTTGAAAGTACCCTGACCTCTTGAGAGGAAAAACCATAATCACAACCCACATAAGGGTTTGACTTATGGTAGCAAAGCGTAGGAATGATTTTCTGCTTAGGGAGTAGTGGTCAACTGAAAAAAAAGAAGAAGGGGAAAAAAGGCAAAACAAATCAAAATGCTAAGGCTGAGGCTTAATTTCAAAATTGTCCTTGCATATTGTGTTTGCTGAAGTCTATTTATCACAATGATTTGAGTTGCACCTTAGAGTCATAATTCCTCAATAAAAATGCCATCCTTGAGTAATTGACAGATGGCTCTCAGGCATTCAGAACACGGAAAAGAACATTAAATCCTTCAACAAAGAGATAATAGCTACTTTGTGTCAAGCCCTGAAATAGAAATCAGGTATATTTTAGTAAATAAAACATGGACAACTTTTTGGTCACTTTTTAGAAGGTTAAATATACATCTACCCTGTGACTCAGTAATTCCCTTTCGAGGTACTTGCCCAAGAGAAACGAATGCACATGAGCATAAAAATACTTGTACAAGAATGTTCGTAACAGCCTTATTCCAAAATCTGGAAACAACTCAATGCCATCAACAAGAAAATGGAGAAACAACTTTTAGTATCTTCATACAGTAGAAAGTTAGTCAGCAATAGAAGGAGTGAACTGATATCTGCAGCAACATGAATGAATCTCATAGTCATTACGCTAAAAGAAGGCCAAGAATAGGCAAAACTGAACTAAAATATATTACTAAAAAACAGTCATGTAGATCAGAAAATGGTTACCTTTGGTGAAGAACTAATGAGAGAGGAGCATGGAGGGAACTTTCATGGATAATGAAAAGACCATCTTATTATGAGTGGTGGTTACATGGGAATACATAATTGTCAAAGTCATCATACTGAACATTTAAAATCTTCCCTCCTTGTTTTATGTAAATAAATAATCTATAATGAATTATTTCTTCTAGATCGTCTGTCCATCTCAAAAAGAAAAGAAAGAAGAGAAAAGAATAGGCATAGCCCTTGTGGTACAATAGGGAGAGACTGACAATGCCCGAGCAAATAAGCAAATTGATAAGTACATGAACAGGATGCAGTAATAGTAAATAATAGAGGGACCTCATTAGTGTGGCTGTGGAAAAGAAGATAGCCTAAGAGCCAAAGGGTGAAAAGAAACAGCCGTGTAAAGAGCCCACAGGAGAAGCATTTCAAGTAGAAGAAATGGTGTGTGCAAGGGCCCTGAGGTAAGAGAGGGTGGTGGTTCCAGGAAATGAAGGGGCCAGTTTGGCTGAAACATAGTGGATGCTGGGGAAGCTAGCATGGCGGGGGGTGGTAAGCAGGGGTCAGAAGATATCGGTCAGGAAGGCCATGGGCAAGAGTGGATTTTTAACTTTAGAGCATTGGAAAGTTATTGAAGGATTTAATACAGGTGAATGGTGTGATCTAATTTATGTTTTTAAAATATCACTCTGATTGCTAGGGTGAAAATGGAGGAGCACATGAACTATGTAGACCAATTTCTCTCTTAAAAGCTATTAACCTCTTTCAGAATGAATTTTGTTCAGTTATATAGAGCAATTTTACTCTATCATAACAGTCTTCAAGGCTTGGGTGTCAAGTGTAAAAGAAGGATAGTTCTCTACTAAATGAAACGGGTTTGCCTTTTTTTATCCTTTCATTTTACCCTTCAGCCTGAAGGGAAAAGTACTCAAATACTCTTGACTACAGAATGAAGCTTGTCTATTGGGAAAATGCAACCCCAGCTCTTGAGGTTGAAGCTTCAGGAGGGGGATACAAAGAGCAACTATAAACAAAGAAGTTACCCCAATCAGCCAGTCCCACCTGCTGAATCAATGAGTCCCAGAATCAGTGAGTATGCATGTGGGGAGAGGCACAGACTTCAAAGCCAGATTACCCTCTCAGGCATTCTGCAGCTATAGCTTTTAAAGGCTAGGTTAGCAGAAAATAAAAAAGCAATTTTCTCATCTCTTCTCCCCCGCACCTTGACCTTCAACCTCATAAAGAGGAGACAGCTCGACCTGCAAAACTAACTTGAAAAATACCCATCTGATCTGCAGCTAAGGAGCCCCAGAGACACAGTTATTTTAATCACCAAGGATTAAACATTCTCAAGTTATCTGATTATGCACTACAAACATTCTCAAGTTATCTGATTATGCACTACTTGGAACAATGAATAAGATTCCAGGGCTTCCCTGGCGGCGCAGTGGTTGGGAGTCCGCCTGCCGATGCAGGGGACGCGGGTTCGTGCCCCGGTCCGGGAAGATCCCTACATGCCGCGGAGCGGCTGGGCCCGTGAGCCATGGCCGCTGAGCCTCAGCATCCGGAGCCTGTGCTCCGCAACGGGAGAGGCCACAGCAGCGAGAGGCCCGCGTACTGCAAAAAAAAAAAAAAAAAAAAAAAAAAAAAAAAAAAAAAATTCCACCCCCATGGGGTTGCCTGATTAAACAAAAAGTAAAAGTTGACAAATAGAGGGAAAGAGTGACACATTCAGATACCTTCTATCTGCAGTGGAAATCAATGTTCAGCAAACAAGGTGGGGAAATACTTCATAATGGGAGCGATCAAAAGAAAAAGCTCCAGCGGTTTACTTTGTTTTCAGCCTGTCAGCTGAAGCAGGTAGGTTCCTTCTCACTCAGACATCGGTAGAGCAGGGAATACCCATGGTGACCCCCGCCTCTTCCTCCCACTGGGAGAGAAAGCTTTTACTTGAGAAGAAACAAATTTCCCCAATATCTTTAAAGAGCTGAATTGTTTTAAAAACAACAAAATAAACATAGGTAAAAAAGAAGATGCAGTCTAATCGAGTTATAAGCAGGAAAATTTTAAAATTGACAAGTCAGAGAGAATGAGCTCTAATTATAGACATATTCGGAACCTGATTCCCATATCTCTGGCCAGGAATACTTTTTTTTTTTTTTTTTTTTTTTTTCCGATAAGCCACCAACCAAGGATCTTCATTTACTCGACTATGTTATCGTCTGAGAGTAAGTCATTCAATGAGAATTAAGTCCTAGACACAGTACTTGCCACTCTTTTATCCCTAAAGCCAACTGCTGATTTACTATTGAGATCTCCCCACCCCCCTTTCTCACCTCAAATGCAACTCTTTTTTAATTTAAATGTTTTGCCGAAGTAAAGGATCTGTACGTTAACTATTGGTTCCAACAGACTCTTGGAAGAGCATTAAGTCTCTTCTAACTTAAAACGTGACGTTTAAACTCAGTATACTTAAATTCAAAGTATTTTTAATTTACCTAAAGGAGAAAATAAATGCTAAGTACTGCTTGTTTCAGTTTAGAACCTAAGCATCTCCGTATGATTCTAAAACGAACACACCATAGTATTTTAAGTGTCTAGAGCAGCCAAACATTCAGGAAGCCTCCGTACCTCTTTCAGGAAAGGTGAAGCAGGCCAGTGAAGGAGGTCACTATCTGGGAGGTAGATCCGAGCAGTCAAAGGCTTCTCACCCCCTCCCCTGCCCTTGAAACCTATATCCGCCCACAGTTCCCACAGCTGGAACCGTTTTCAAGCACGCAGCCTTGAAAGGGTAAGGTGTTATTGAGACCATCTGGACTGAATACGTGACTGCACCTCATGAAGGCCTCATAAACTTCTATAGCACCTGGAAGGGAGGCTGGAGAGCTACTCAGTTGCAGCCGTCCAAGACAAGCCTTGCAAGTTCCCTTGCTTATTAAATTAAACCTACCGCCTACCAACCTGCAGTGGTCTGCCTCTTTCCTCCGGCTCCCCTTTTCCAACGTGTAGGGGGCCTGTTTGTAAACGAGCAGTTCCTTAATAGCTCTCCATGAGAAGAGAAGTTTCTCGAAAGTGCTTGAACTTGAATCCTTGGGAAGAATGGGAGCAGCCTGAGGGGCGATTTTGCTGTCACACTCATTTTCTTTCACTTTTAAAATTTTAATTATTTTTATTGAGGTATAATTGACATACAATATTATACTGGTTTCAGGTATACAACACAATGATTTGATACTTGTATGTATTGTGAAATGATCTCCATGAATTATTTATTTTATAACAGGGAAGTTTGAACTTTGTGACCCCCTGCACCTATCTTTTCATCCATTCCCTATCCGCCCACCCCGCCCGCCCCCTCTGGCAACCACAAATCTGTTCTCTATCTGTTAGCTTGGGTTTTTTTGTTTTGGGGGGTTTTTTTAAAGGAGGCTTGAGAAGTCCTCACTGAACTGAGAAAGTGATGGTCAACACTTTATTTAAAAGATAAAGGACAACATCTAAGTGCTAGGTTTTTTTGTTGTTGTTGTTGTTGTTTTGCGGTACGCGGGCCTCTCACTGTTGTGGCCTCTCTCGTTGTGGAGCACAGGCTCCGGACGCGCAGGCTCAGCGGCCACGGCTCGCGGGCCCAGCCGCCCCACGTGGGACCCTTCCGGACCGGGGCACGAACCCTCGCCCCCTGCATCGGCAGGCGGACCCTCAACCACTGCGCCACCAGGGAAGCCCTAAGTGCTAGTTTTTATGGAATCTTGGGGGGAGTCTTTGAAGCCATAGCTGAATTAGCAGCACAGGAGGCAGAGACTGCCATGGTCAACGTTCGGAGGTATTTCTGCTCTGGAGGTCCCAAGCCTGGGTTCCCTGTAAAGTGGTCACTTCCTTCTCAGCCTGGCTGAGCAGCGAGGCAGACTCTGGGAAGTATCTGACAGCCACACACAGCAAGTGACCCAAGAAGAAGCCCTGCAAGATAGGAAGCAGAGTGGAGAGGTCACCTACGACCCATTTGGGCTGCTAAATCAAAACAAGTCTGAAGTCGGCCCTGACTCTGAACTTTCTAATATGTGAAAGAATTACAAACCGTATTTTAAAGGGACATTTGAGTCTGGGAATGCTGCTACTTGCTGGCAAACCATCCAGATACAGGGTGTCAGCATTAAGCAGAAGATGTTTTTTTGGTTCCTCCTATGTGTCAGGCACAACCCCAGGCACTGGGTCCACAGCAGTGAAAAGAAAAGGAACTGCCCTTTATGGAGTATACAGTCCAGTGGAGAAGATACAGTCTAAATACACAAACACAATTCAGAAAATTCTAATATGCAAATACTGGGGACTAGAGGAGCTAATAACTAGGGGGCCTAACAGTCTGAGGAATCAGAGAAGGCCTTCCTGAAGAAAGTGATGTTTAAGCTGAGCCCTAAAGAGCAAATGGAAGTTAATTAAGCTGAGAGTGTATGTGTGTGAAGCTGAGGGTGAGGGAGTAATGGTTGATAATTTCCAGGTAAAGGGAGGGCTGGAGGCAGTGAGAAACTATCTGTCACCTGTCATATTTAAGGAATTGATAACCATCAGTTACTGCTTGGAGCAGAGAGCCTGGGAGATTCACCTGGGGCTGGAGGGCGATAGTGTAGCTACCCAGGGAGCTGGAGACCAGAGCAGTAGGTAAGCCACGTTAAGAATTTGAAGCTAAACTCTAAGTCAGTGAAAAGCCATAGTAAAGGAGTGAGTGGCACAACCAGGTGTGTGATTTTAAAAGAATGTTTCAATAGCAGGGTGATGAATGGCTTGCTGGAGTTCAAGAGTGCAGCAGAAGGACTTCCCTGGTGGCTCAGTGGTTAAGAATCCACCTGCCAATGCAGGGGGCAGGGGTTCGAGCGCTGGTCGAGGAAGGTCCCACATGCCACGGAGCAACTTAGCCCGTGCACCACAGCTACAGAGCCTGCGCTCTAGAGCCCGTGAGCCACAACTACTGAGCCCACGTGCCACAACTACTGAAGCCTGCACGCCTAGAGCCCGTGCTCCGCAACAAGAGAAGCCACCGCAATGAGAAACCCGTGCACCACAACGAAGAGTAGCCCCCGCTCGCCTCAACTAGAGGAAGCCCGCGTGCAGCAACGAAGACCCAACTCAGCCAGAATTAAAGTGCAGCAGAAGAGCAGGGGAAAAAAGACCAGGAGGGGGAAGTATCTAAAGGGATGGAAAGCATAGAAATGGTGGACTTGATAATGGGTTGGATGCAGGGGTGATGGAGAAGTAGTCATCAGAAATGACCCCAAGATCTCTGGCCTGGGCAAGAAGGGAGAGGGCAAGGCCATTTACTGAAACTCAGGACAGGGAAAGTAGAGCAGGTGACAAGCAGGGGGAGGAGGACCATGAGCTCAGTTAGAGGTGCATGAGAGACAGTAAAGTTTACTCTCTTTGTAGAAAACTACGTTGATCAAAGATTAAGGGGGCCTAGAAATCTGGGGACCTAATTTACAGCAGTGAATCTGGGTACTTGGGTTAGTCAGACCCAGAACTGATCCCCAAGATCAACACACCCACCCGACCCTTGTGGCTTTCCAGCTGATGCAGCAGCTCAGCTGGGTGTGGGGACCCATAGCATGCTGCACGTCCTCTTTCCTGAAGATCATCGAAATGACCATAGTACTGGGACTCTGCACGGCTGAGATGACTGCAAGTGATCTTCAATGAGGTCAAAAATTTAAAATGAACCTAAAAAGGACTCTGTCCCACTGCCTGAGCTTCTCATGTTCAATACAGGTTATTTCCCTCCATAAAAGTCACATCATCTTGACAATCATTGTTTATTCTGTTCCAGAGGGCATCGCAGGCCATCTCAGCATGTTACCTTTCATTGGTCCCACTGTTCAGGTCCACACAGGAAGACAGAGCAGCCACAGAAAAGGGTGTGGATACTTCACATTTTCTCTTGGGAGTCTTCACTGGCACAATTAAAGAACATGTCTATTGCATCAAAGAAATTCAGTTTCTAGAAAAAAAAAAAATTCCCAAATTTAAAAAGAACTTCGTTTATCAAATAAAAGCAAAATTGTAATATTTGACCATGCTAGTCTTTCATTACTCACATAATTATACATACAGTTTTTCAGAAAAATGATTTCTAAGATTAAAATATTTACACTCAATTTCTATAATTAGTTTCTCTAAAGAAATGAAAGCATAAAAATTACTATCTCAAAGATAAGTGTTCAGTTTCTAGTAACTAGAGTTGCCACATCTATTCTGGCTGAGAAAAGTATAGATTAAACCTCATGTAGTTTTAACAGACTTTGTGTTTTAATAGCAGGTCAGTTTACTGGGATTTATTTAAAATAAAATTATCAAGACAAATCATTAATTTGATTCGCAAATCAACACTTAGATTTTTTTTTTTTTTTTTTTTGCAGTACGCGGGCCTCTCACTGTTGTGGCCTCTCCCGTGGCGGAGCACAGGCTCCGGACGCGCAGGCTCAGCGGCCGTGGCTCACGGGCCCAGCCGCTTCGCGGTATGTGGGATCTTCCCGGACCGGGGCAGGAACACTTAGATTTTTTTTCCTGTGTGTTTCCAGAAGTATTATCTTATGCAACCATTCAAAGCATCTTCATGCATAAAACAAAACAAAACAAAACATGTCTATACTCTCAGCTGGGGAAAACCTATGTCATTTATATTTGCTGCTGTATATATTTAATAACTATTGATCACTAGACACAAGGCACAGGGACATGCAAATGACCTGAATTATGTTTTCCTTCAGAAGGAAAACACTGAAAACAACCATCACCCATGTTAAAGTGTTACAAAATTCCTCTGATCTAGCCATCTGAAAGGAGTATCCTTATTAATGGCGTATGTTGCTTGGAATCTAATTGGGTTTTTAATGTGACGTTGGTAGGGGAGGGAAGGAGGTTCTGGGTTTTGGTTTTTTCTTTTGTCCTTTTTTATTCTTTTGAAGTAGATGAAGCGCACACAATGAGTAGTTGTGTTCCTGGGAGGAGAAATCTATCAAATGAAAAACAAACAAACATAAAAACCTCTGCTCATGCTACCACATATAAAACAGATAAACAGCAAGGACTTACTGTACAGCACAGGGAACTATATTCAATATCTTGTGATAATCTGTAATGGAAAAGAATCTGAAAAAGAATCTATCCATATGTATATATATGTGTGTGTGTATATGTATATACACACACACATATATATACATATACATATCCAAATCACTTTGCTGTACACACGAAACTAATACAATATTGTAAATCAACTATTCTTCAATTTTAAAAAACGATTCATTAAAAAAAACCTCTCTTTTGTCCAGCAGCTATAACCATAAGCATTATAAGACAGAGAAGGTTGTCTGACTGATTTCTCCAATAATACTCACTATTTTCCTCTTCCTGTTTAATCTCTTGCAATCATGGTAAAACCGCACCAGAGCGGTCAAGATGAGTCATCCATCCCCCTAAATGTCTATTTAGGAGTTGGCAGAAGTTACCAGAACCAACTCTGATCTAAGCCTATCTACTTACAGCCCTTGTTCGTTACAAACATTTTTGAAACCTCAACCAAAGCCTATCTTCTGACGAGACCACAGCACACGGCCAGGAAATTCCTTTTCCCAGGAGGGGGCTCACACCAAAGCACTTTTCCTTTGCTCTGGAAGGAAAAGTGCATTTGGTCACTCAGAATGAGAGCTCAGACAGGTAAGCTAGCAGGAGAAAGAACTAGAGGGTTGGTTTTGCCAATCTGCTCATCCTACGTTAGAGAAGCAGAGGCTAGTTTCCTGAAGTGAAGTCCTGAAGGGTAACTGAACGTGGACTTGGAAGGGGCCAGGGTGAGGGGCACGAAGAGATCACGAAGAGTGCCGTCCAGGCTGGGAAAGTGGCAGTGGAAAGGGGCAAAGCCAAGGTCCTCTCTTTGCATTTTTATTCTGGACATTGTGCCCATGTTCCTTTCCTTCAACACCTACACACACCCATGCTTGTTCCTCAGACTCTCCCAGGACACAAGAGCTTTGCCTGTGAATCACCTGGGTGGCTCTGAGCTGCGTGAGCCAACAAGCTCTTCCTGTGTCCCTTCTCCTTATACAAGTTATCAAAGTTACAGAAGTGGAGAGAAGGTGCATATATCGGTTATGCCATGTCTACCTTTAATTAATAGGGGCATTTATACATTTGACTGACCTGCAAAAACCCCTTCCCTCTGCATGCAAGGCAGGCTGTAAGACACAGCCCAGGACCAAGGAGCACTGTCTTAAAAGTCTAGACAGACAGCAGGCTCTGACCCTGACTACCAGCCCTGGGCATCACCCTCTCTTTCTCTCTGCCCATCTCTGGGTGTGCCCTGTCTGCAAGTTCTGCTAACAACAGGGAGGAGGCGGGATGGTTGGCTTTGAACAGATGAATGATTTCTTAGTTTTGTTTCTTCTTAGTGACTCAATTAAGCGTTCATTGAAGGGAAATATCACAACTACTGACTCATATGAGATCTTAAAAGGATCTGTCAGCCTCCCCTGTTAACCTGTGTCCTAACCTTTCCCTAACCGTGAAACATTGTCTCAGCCATAGTGAGAGAGGGATCGATTATTGGTCCTTGCACACACCAAGACCATTACTGTCCCTTGCCTTTGGCCATGTCTCTCGGCCAGGTCCACTCCTGTCCATCTTTTAAGGGATATGGGTACAGCTCTTGACTTATACCTTCTCTGGAAATGGCTTTTACCACCTCATCCCGTTATGATTTCCCCTTCCTGTAATTCAGAGCAGGGCTCATCTCAAACTTCTACTTTTACATGGCCCTTAGCAAGCCTGGGACTGCCTTGGTCCCAACCCTTTTGTGGTCATCTAACTTTTTATATGTAAATTCTGTCCTACCAACTTGGCTGTAAACTACTTAAGAATTGAAAGGCAGCACCTAGCACAGTGCTGACTGTTCTAATAAGGGTGTTTGGGTAATATCTAGAAGGAAGTGTTACTATGAGGAGGATCTTTAGAGATGATCAAATCCAGTCATCTCATTTTACAAATAAAATGTAAAATGATGTGATTTTCCCAAGCTCACAGTGACAACCAGAAGATAATCTTAAGCCTCCCCCTTTACCAATCCATGTCTCCATTCTAAATTGTTGAGTGAGTTGAGTCCTTTTCTATTCTTGTCCTCCATTACAAAGAACAAACACTCTAGAATGCAGGTATAAAGAAAGCTGCGATTCAATCCAGTCAGGATCCCATATTTGTAAAAGGTGACGAGTTGACCATCAGTTCCAAGTAAACGTGGAGAAGAAAAAGGTGCCATCGTCCTGAATAACCAAGACAGTTTAAGGAAAGGGGCTGAGGCGCTCACTTCATCAGTCAGAAACAGCTGTCTTGGGTTGGCTGTGTCCTGTCATATAGTTACTCCATTTACAGGAAAAGATCCAACACCATTTTTGTCATTTTTGACCAAGTGTCAACACTTAAAGGTGCTTTAACACTCCTTGGAGGTGTGCAGAGGTTTGGGTAGGAAATTTTGTTTTGGCGTTTGGAATTACACACTGAAAGCTCAGTAAAATGATGCAACTATCACCTTGGCTACCTATTATTTTTCTGCTAATAAATAAATGTCATCAATTTCGTATTCCTCTTTACTCTTCATCTTGCCTTATAGCATTGTTTTCTTTTCTACTTCTCTCTCCAATTTTCTCACATGACAGCGTCTTTCAATAACATGCTATACTTTACTACAAAAGTCCTCAAGCAAGTCTTTGTGTACTATCTCTAATTTTTCTTCGCTTATTCTTTCTTAAACTCATTCCAATTAGACATTAGTCCTCATAGCTCCCCAAACCTGCTCTCATCAAGGTCCCCAGTGACCGCCACTTTGCTGGCTCCCTTGATCAGTTCTCAGCAATTCACAGTTCTCATAATATTTGACCTATCCGAAGCATTTGACCTACTAGGTCATTCCCTACTCCTTGATACATTTTCCTCACCTGGTTTCTAGGATCCCACATTCTGTTTTCCTCCTACATCATGGGTCACTCGTTCTCCATCTCCTTTACTGGTTCCTTCTCTTCTTCCCAACCTCTTAATGCTGGAGTATCTGTCCCAAGATTGAGTCCTTGGTCCTCTGTCCTTCTCTATCAACAGTCACTCATCCAGTGTCATAACTTGAAACACCTCCTAAATGCCAGGCCTCGCAGATTTCTATATCCAGCACAGACCTCTCTCCTGAACTCTAGAATCACACATCCACAGCTGCCTACTTCATATTTTCACTTGGAATTCAACAGAAACAGAACTCTGCATCACCTCTCAAACCTGAACCCCTGATCCTTCCCCTCAGATGTTTCCACCTTAGTTAATTGTTACTCGATCCCTCCAGTTGTTCAGGTCAAAAACCTTGGAAGCATTTTTTGACCCCCCCCCCCCTTTCTCTCACAACCCACATCCTACCAGTCTGGGAATCCTGTCGCCTCTAACTTCAAAATATCTCTGACTACTTCTCACCAAGTGTATCCCTAACACCCTGGTCCTGGTCACTTGGATTATTTGCCATAGTTCTTGACTGGCTCTCTGCTTTTGCCCTTGCCCATCCACAGCCTATTCACAACACTGAAGACAGAGAGATACTTTTAAACCACAAATCAGATTGTATCACCCTATGATCAAGAGTCTACAATGGCCCCTATTTCACTTAGAGCATAAGCCAAAGTGCTTACAGAGTCCCACAGGGACCTACCTGAATAGTTCTTTGCCGACTCCCTTACCTCTCTGACCTCACTTCCTATGACTTTCTTTCCTCATCCTTTATTTCACTCTAGACACACTGACCTCCTTGACCAGGTGTCGCCTCTGTCTGGCAACATGCATGCCCCCCCAGATCTGCCTGGTTTACTCCCTTACTCCTGTCAAGTCTCTCCCCAAATGTCACTTTTTCAATGAGACTTGCTCTGACCACCCTATTTAATATTATAACCTGCTTCCACCTCATAGTCCCATATTTCTCTGACCTCATTCTACATCTCCTTTTTCCTGAGCCCTTATAAACTTGTAGCATATAATATATTTATTTATTTAATTTACTATTTGTCTCCACCAGCTGCAATTAAAGCTCTATGAGGATAGAGGTCTTCTTTGTTTGTTCACCGATGTATCTCAAGTCCCTGGAATGATGCTCCCACAAATATGCTGAATGAATGGATGAATGTGCTCAGGAACCCCCTCCATTAGAGAGCAGTAAGGAACTGTCTGTTGCATATGGCCCTAAATGAGAAAAGTCAAACCCAAAAGAGACTTGACTGTTAATCAAAGTAGAAGTTCAAGTTTTAGGATTTCATTTTCCCTTTCTTTCTCCCACATAGGTTGCCTATCACCCTCTTCATGTGGGTAACTATACAGGAAAGAATTTTCACTTTCCTGGAATATGGACTCCAGTCACCTACCCCAGAACTGGGAAGGAATGGAAGACTGAGACTATGAATTCTTACCTACTCTCCCAAGCAAGGACCAATTCTCTTCCTTCAATAATCATTGAGCTCAACTCTGTGCCAGGAACTGGAAACATGTTGGTGAGAAGGACAGGAAAGGACCCTAATCTCCTGGAGATTAAATTCTAGTGTAGTTATATATCCATACCAAGGTCTGTGCCCAGATGCCAGTTATGGAACTTATTTCCCTTGTTGGGGAGAGAAGAAAAACCTAGGTATTCTATGTTACATTCACCCCTTAGAACACGCAGCTCATAGTGTGGTCCCCAACTAGCAGTATCGGCTCACCTGGGAGCTTGTTAGAAATGCAGACTCACAGACTCTACCCCAGGCCTATGAATCAGAAACTGCATTTGAATAAGAACCCCAAGTAATTCTTATGCACAGAAATGTTCGAGATGCACTGCCTTGGAGCTCTCCACTGACTGTGAGCCCATTGGTATTGCGTGAATTGTGGCCAAGGGAAATATGAAGCAGAGAAAGGAGAGAATTCAGTTCATTTTCCCTTTTGCTAATAAACAAGGACTATCACTTGATGCCATGGATGATACTAGGAATTGTAGTAGAATATTCTAGATTAATGTCCTGGATTATTTAAAAATCCGCAGCACACAAAGCTGATCTGAAATAAATACATGAAAATCATTTGGTAACACTTTGAGCTCTCACACACGTTCAAGAGGCAGTATTTAAAAGTCTTAAGTAAATATGTTTGAGTAGAGGTTCTGAAGCCAGACACCCTGATCTCTAAGCTGTCACTCTATCATTAGTTGTGTTTCCTGGGCCAATTTGCTTAGCTTCTCTTAAGTTTCAGTTTCCTCTTCTGTAAGTTAGAAATAATAATAGTACTTACCTTCTACATTTATTATGAGGACTACATAAGGTAATGCACATAAAGAAGTAAGCATGCAACATACATACAAACTTTCAGTTATAAGATGACTAATTTCTAGAGATTTAATGTACAGCATGGTAACTATACTTAATAATGTATACTTGGAACGAGTAGATCTAAAGTGTTCTCACCACAAAAAAAAAAAAAAGGTAAAGAAAAGAAAGAAGCATAATGCTAAGCATATAATAAGCACTCAATAAATTTTAGCTTTTATTATTATTATTATTTTGTTATTCTGATCAACATTTATTCGATAAATATTTTAGGAATAAGATACAATAATAGAGACAATCAAAATGGAGTATGAAGAGCCTATTTAGATTAGCTGATCAAACAAGACCTCTCCGGGGAAAGACGGTTTACATGGAAACCTGGAGGATAAGAAATAGCCAGTCACATTATGAGTCATAGAGTCAAGCCAGGCAAGGGAAGAGCTGTTCAAGATAGGTACAGATCATACAGGGCTTCAGAGTCCAGAAGAGGGGGTTGGAATTTATTCATCATCAGTGGAAAGCTACTGAATCCTTTCAGACAAAGGAGTGAATTAAATAAACATAAATGTCTATTGGGGTGCTACTGGGGGCCAAGGTCTGGGAAAAAGTCCCTGGGACATATGAAGATGAATCAAACATGGGGTCAGCTTCTAAGGAACTGTCATTCTAATAGTCTAACTGGAGAAAATGCCAAAGACTCCTCCTCTCATGTCCTCCCACCCTTCCTTTTGCTCCTGAGTCTTCCTCGTTGAACACTTCCAGGGACCCGCTCACACTTAGCTCCTTTCTGGAACTTGTGCTGGCCTCTGTCCCCTGGACCTCTGGTTCCTCCATCTGATCTCTCAGAGCACCTGGCACACACCTGTGGAATACAGCCTCTATCTCATGTGGTTGTAATTAGCTGCATTCCTTTCTATATTTATTTAAGGCTAAATCTACGTTTTCCATTTCTGTAGTCTTACTACCTGTTATAATGCTGGCACATTGGCACATGGTTGGTATGCAATAAATGTTACTGTGAATAAAAGAGCTAATATTTGTCTGCCATTTCTTTCTTTACTGCAAAAAAATGTGTGCCAAATTCAGCTTCTGCGTTTTAATGATAAACCAGAGACCCCTAGACTGGGGGTTTTCTTGAGGAGAATTACCTCTTTTAGTGACAATCCCCTGCAAGAGGAAAATCTCAATTTGAAGTGTATTTTACTAATACGCGGATGTGTATTTTACTCACCTTGCAGTTTTTTTTTTTTTTAATTCAGCCGAGACTTATTGCCATAGAAACCACAGAAGAACATACCTACCGCCAGTGTCTTGGTCTATTTTTTTTAGTGTTTCCTCCCCATAGCCCTTTGGGGTGCTTCTTATCTTACAGAAGGGGAAACTGAAGCACAGGAAGAGCAGGCCACACAATGAAACAGTGATCAAACGAGCTCTTCCTGTGAGCAGGGTGCTTTGGAGGTATCTCTGAGGCGGCCACACTCATCCGTGACATCACCCTCACCTCTCTGCACTGCTTTCTCTCCTGTGTCTCCTCCCAGACATAGCTTCAGCTCTTCCCTTGTCCTGTCAGTCTGGGCCTGTGTCCCTGGTCAACCCCAGAAAACCCAGCCACGCCCACTCCAGACTCCTCACCTGGACAAAACGTCCTATGCTGGCCCCGTATCCTGCCTCAGAGCTGCTTACGTCCTCCCTCGCACCATTCCCTCCCTGCCACCCCTTCCCCTACCTGGTCACAAATACTCATTGGATCTTCCAGCTCTGCCTCCCTTACCCTTGAAGTCCTGCTCTTTGAAACAAATATAGAACCTCAAGTTGACAAAGAACTCAAGGGTCATCCAATCCCGCCTACTAAGGCACCTTCCAAAGTAATAGCAGCTAATCTGACCAACCAGTTTGTGTTCATGGGCGGTCAAAGGAAAAGAAAAAAAGACCAGCGCTGAGAGGAGCTAAAATTAAGTAAGATTTCAAGAATCAGGATAAGTTAACTGCTGCGTCTGCTTGGTCATGACCGCCATGCTAGCACGTTCACTGGAAGATTGCATCTCTACGAAAACTATTCTTGGGTCCAAGATGATGGCAGAGAAGAAATTCTCTTATTGATGAATCTGTTACATGAACTTTGATCCTTGCTGGAGAAGATCCAAGTTTGCGCAACCAGAAGCTTATATAATATACAAAGTGACAAATATAAAAGTAGGTCCAAAAGTGAGGATTTCTTTAGAATGAGAAGAGAAATCATCATAACAAATTGCACATTTTTAAAAAGGTGATAAATATCACAAATATCGTAAAATCCAAAGCATCCCAGAGCCAGAGCAATGAGGAGCCCTGGAGTTTGTTCCACCAGGGTAAGTAACTCTGACTTTAATCCTGAAGTTCTTTTTCTTCTTTGTTTCCTGCCAACATCTTTTGAAAGGTTGTCTGTCTTCCCCTCCTCCATTTCCTCACCAGTGAATCCCTCCCTAATCACAGGCACTTCATTCCAGTCCACAGCACTCCACTGAAACTATCTTCTCACATGTCCCCAGTGGCTGCTTGTCACCAGATCAGATGGCTTTTGCTCAGCCTTTGTGCTCCTGGTCTCTTTTTGGTGGTAGACTCTCATAACTGAAACCAAGTCCCCCTAAACCCGAGTTCCCTTACTGAGTTTACGATTAATCTTTCTCTCCAAAACTTTATTCCCTTTCTTATACCCTCTGACCTCAATCCTGTGCTAACTGAACACTAATCAACCGGAGTCAGATGACTAAGATTGCTGTTGTCCCTAACATTGTTAACGTACTAAAGTTGCTGTTGTAGATTTCATCGTTAAAGTACAAACTCAAGTTGCTTCTCCAGGACAAGGTGAGCTCACAGACCCCCGAGCCATGGACCGCCTGACCAGAGAATCATAAACCAGAGACATCCTGACTCCTGAAACTATGATTAAGAAATGTCACAGAAATGTCACCAGAGGATGATTAATGCCAATTTCTTTGATTTTCCCCTTTAAAACATCCTTAACTCAAAGACCAAGATGGAATATATCTGAGACTTGTCTTCCACTCCCTTGCTTGGCACCCTACAAATAAACCCTTACTTTACTGCAGATACCTGCTATCAGAGTTTGGCTTTCTGCACGGCCGACACACAAGTCCTTGCCCAGTTACACAACCATGCCTACCTTCTCAGAATTCTATCTGCCTTGGCATGCACAAGGCTATATTGTCACAATTTCCCTACCATATGTGCTCATCTTTTTCTTCATTGGTTTTACTTCCTCCATCCATGCACCAAATTGGGTATAATCCAAGCTCAATCTCAGCCCTTGCTTTTGGCAGTCTACAAGCTTCCCCATAGCCTCTCAAAGCTTCAAACATACAAGTAATGCCCAGATCTGTAACTCTGGCCCTGACACCTCTCCTGTGTGTCGGTCCTGCCAATTGGACATCTCCGTAGGAAAGTCTCCCTGAACCTCACACTCAACGTGCTCAAAGCCAAACTAATTATATGCACTTCAAAACTGGATTCTGTGCCCTCAAAACTCACTAGACTCTGAAATTCAATATTTCTAAAATTAAATACATCATCTTCCCTCATAACTAGCTGTTCATCAGAACTTCCCCCTTTCTGTTAAAGGTCTGAACTAACTGGATGAGTGTCAGGTCATAATCTCAGCAAAGGAAATGACACTATCTTTCTCCTATCTTGTCTGCATAAAGTAATTCATTCTGGTTTGTTCCTCATGAGAACAGGAAGCTGCTCTGAAATGTTGGTTGGGAGACAGAGCATCTGCAACCACTTCATGAAGTTTGGTTTACATGCAGTTCTGTGTCTGTCTCTACATAGACTTAGAGCAGAGGCTCCAGGCCCCAGTAGAATGAAAGCATTTTTGTGGTCAGTGATGCTACTGTGATTCTGGCAGTTAACAGGAACCATGGCATTTAAAAGATGAACACTATATCACTATAAAAACAAGCAAAAAAAAAAAAAAAGCCTTTATACTGTGGAGTTGGGACACAAGAGCAAAAACAACTGTTAACCCTCTTCTTAGTACCTCAAGGAATTAGAAAGTGTCATTAAAAAAAGGAGCAGGGGCTTCCCTGGTGGCGCAGTGGTTGAGAGTCCGCCTGCCGATGCAGGGGATGCGGGTTCGTGCCCCAGTCCAGGAAGATCCCACATGCGGCGGAGCGGCTGGGCCCGTGAGCCACGGCCGCTGAGCCTGCGCGTCCGGAGCCTGCGCTCCGCAAGGGGAGAGGCCACAGCAGTGAGAGGTCCGCGTACCGCAAAAAAAAAAAAAAAAAAAGGAGCAGAATGGTGGAGTTCAGGCAGAAGGGTTCAAGGAGAAGAGAGAGGAAGAAGAAAAGGAGAGGAGAGGGAGTGGGGAGGAGGGAGAAGAGGAAAAGAGAGAACGCTAGAATAAAACAGGAACCTCCAATCTTTGCAGAATAAAATTGATTTTTCAGTGCCCTAGAGCAAAAAAAAAAAAAAAAAAAAAATCTTCTCAACTGAATATTGAGGAAAGAGAAATAGAAAGTGACTAATCAATCTCAAAGATTGACATACAGAATGGTTTCTAATGGAAATTGACCTGGAAGTCTGGAGAGATGTTTTGTTATAGAGGCAAAATCCAGCCAAGCAAAGAAGCTGGAATGTAAAATCAAAGGAAGCAAGAACGGGGCCTCCCTGGTGGTGCAGTGGTTAAAAATCTGCCTGCCAATGCAGGTAACACAGCTTGGTCCAGGAAGATCCCACATGTTGCAGAGCAACTAAGCCCGTGTCGAGCCTGTGCTCTAGACTTCACAAGCCACAACTACTGAAGCCCACGTGCCTAGAGCCCATGCTCCGCAACAAGAGAAGTCACCGCAATGAGAAGCCTGTGCACCGCAATGCAGAGTAGCCGCCGCTTGCCACAACTAGAGAAAGCCCACGCGCAGCAACGAAGACCCAACACAGCCAAAGATAAATAAATAAATAAATATATTTTTTTAAAAAGCAGCAAGAGCAATTTACCTTTAAAATCAAAATATTAAGACCTACCCTGGGAGAGAAAGTGTCTTATTCAGAAAAAAAAAAAAAATTACAGATTGGTATTTTATCTTATCTGGGTAATCCAGAGTCCGTGTGTATATTACAGTTCTAAGTGACTGGGTAGCATATACAGATAATTCTTATAGTAATATATATCCTCATGTATGTTTTAAATTAGATAATATCATCACAGAGCAAAATATCTTCAATACTCAGAACCAAGCATGTCCAAATGACAAATTGTCAGTATGTTAATAATTCCCAGGGTTCTGTCTTTGGTCCTTCTCTTATTCTATTCTTTTTCCCTTTGTGATCTTCTCCTCATTTTGAGAACTGCATATCTACATCCATACTGTGTATTTTCATGTGTGTGTGTCCCTCAGTGTTTTTGTTTCCATCGTATTTCCACATAACAAACTACCATACGTTCAATGGTAAACAAACATTGATTCTCAGCCTCATGAATCTTCAGATTGACTGCAGTTCAGCTGATCTAGAATGGGCTTGGCTAGGCAGCTCTGCTCCAAGCTGAGGGTTAGGCTCAGATCTGCTCCATACGTGTTTTGTTCTGCGACCCAGAATGAAGGGGTTTTTTATTTTCATGGCAGGTATTAGAAGCTCCTTCTCTGAGTGGAAATATACAATGCCTCTCATGGCTTAGGCTTTGAAAGGGCAGCTATCATTTTCATCCACGTTCTGTCCGTCAAAACAAGCCATGTGGGCTTCCCTGGTGGTGCAGTGGTTGAGAGTCCGCCTGTAGATGCAGGGGACACTGGTTCGTGTCCCGGTCCGGGAGGATCCCACATGCCACCGAGCGGCTGGGCCCGTGAGCCGTGGCCGCTGAGCCTGTGCGTCTGGAGCCTGTGCTCCGCAACGGGAGAGGCCACGGCAGTGAGAGTCCCGTGTACGGCATAAAAAAAAAAACAAAAAACAAAACAAAACAAAAAACAAGCCATGCACCCAAGCACACCGTCAAAGGCTCAGAGAAGAGCAGTTTTCTCATAGAGGCTGAGAAAGAGGAAGTGAATATTTGCTGAATGATATTTAATCTGCGAAAATTCTCAAACTCATTGTCTCCAAATCTCTCATCCTCCTTGCTGTTCTCCTTTATCTAATGACTGGCACCATTATCCACCCAGTTAGAAAACCAAGAGTTGGACTTCCCTGGTGGCACAGTGATTAAGAATCCGCCTGCCAATGCAGGGGACAGGGGTTCGAGCCCAGGTCCGGGAAGATCCCACAAGCCGCAGAGCAGCTAAGCTCCTGCGCCACAACTACTGAGCCTGTGCTCTAGAGCCCGCGAGCCACAACTACTGAGCCGGCGTGCCACAACTACTGAATCCCGTGTGCCTAGAGCCTGTGCTCCCCAGCAAGAGAAGCCACCACAATGAGAAGCCCACGCACTGCAATGAAGAGTAGCCCCCACTTGCCGCAACTAGAGAAGGCCCGCTTGCAGCAACGAAGACCCAACTCAGACAAAAATAAATAAACAAATTCTTTAAAAACAACAAAAAAAAGAAAACCGAGAGTCATTCTAACTTCTGCCTACCCTCAGTAACTGTTTATCAAATCTTACTGATTCTCATTTTTACATTTTTAAATTATCTGTACTTAATTTAGACCTGTCGTGAAAACTATAATGATTTTTCTGATTATTCCTACTATCTCATTCCATAGCTCGTTGTTCTATTATCCTAAAATGAAAAATATTAGAGAAAGCAAGTAAACCTAGATGATCACTAAAAGCTCTTTTTTAGAGAATTCCATCCAATAATTGTGGAAGAAATGATAAATTTATAAATCCTAACGAGCTATTGACTCAAGGAAAGATCAACAATAGTTGAAGCCATTAGATCAGGGGTTCTCAACCTCAGCTCTACTAACATTTCTCATCATCAGACTTCTTATATTGTCTTTTTTCAATTAACTGACAGCGCTCGGCCATCTAAGTTCATTGTCCTTATAAGTTCACATCCCTTGGACTTCTCAAATGCTTGAGATACTGCACCTGCCAGCACATTCCCTTCACCTGTATCCCATCCCAGTTCCCGGCAAAAGTTTTAACAATTCTACTCACCACATGCCAGAGTCTATCAGAACACTAGCGATGTGATCCTTATTGCCAGCTGGTCAGTGGGCTGTCCAACTCTAAAATGCTATTTTGTAGTCTGCTTCCTCAGACCAACTTTCTTAGGTTGGGTTCTCTGGGAATAGACAGCAAGAGAGAGATCTGTGGAAGATCTATTTATTAGGGTTAGCTCTCAGGAACACCACATTTGTGGGATTGAAAGAAGCAGGACTAGACAAAAGGAGAAATCGAACTGCAATGAAGTTGCAACAAAGGCCACTCCCTATCCCATGGGAAGCTCTAGAAGTAGGATGGCCCTTCAAAGTTGTTCTAAATTGTGACAGTGACATTGTACCATCACATCAACCAGTCACTGGATGCAGGCGCCTACAGGGAGGGTGTGAAACCTTGCACAAGGCAGCTGCCTTCAGCTGAGGGCAGTTTCCTTCAGCTGTGAACCCTCAGTGGCCAACATTCTCACTGCTGGGAAATGAGTGCCTCGGTCCTGAAGGGAAATGTGGGCAGTGCACTGCATTATCCACTACACATGTAAGCGTGCTCTAAGGTTTGGACCGAATCAGATTCAGCATGTTTTGGGGGGCGGGGGTGAAGGGCTTATTACATCAGGATAGCTGAGGCACATAATATCTGCTTGTTCCACTCTAAAACCCTTTTAGCTCATGCACTGGTTCTCTACAGTCAGTTTTGCCCCCACCAGGGAACATTTGGCAACGTCTGGAGACATTTTTGGTTGCCACAACTGGGAGGGTGGGAGTTGAGATTGCTACTAGCCTCTGATACAATGCTGCTAACCACCCAACGGTAAACAACACAACACCATCCCCAAGAAAGATTTATCATGCTCAAAATGTTAATAGTGCTAAGGAGTGAGAAAGTCAGAGGACTTCCTGGGCAACATCAAAGAGACTCTAACCCCTGAAGCTGGAGGGCAGAAAAAATCTGAAAATCGGGTCCCAGACTTAATAAGTATGTAGCAGAGCAGTTTAAAATCTCTGGCAAGTCCACTGTGCCAGAGGAAGGACGCTGGTTAGAAAGGAATGGTACCTTGAGACTGGAAAATGGGACATTTGGGTCAATGCACTCAAAAGCCTTGAAACATCAGATTCCCTTGACCTTTCTGGGCCTGCAGAAGAGGCCCACTCCTCTGTATTAAAGGTTAACATTCTGCATTGCTTGAAGATGACACAGAAGCCTCTGCCTTGCAAGAAAAAAATACTTTCAAAAATCAAAATTTACTTCCACCTCCACCTCTTAGCCACCATCATCAACAACTAGGGTCATTCACAACATGGCATATTATGGTGGGAAGACCAAACTCTACCACCATCACCCTTCAGCCAAGATAGTAAATCAAAACAATCTTGCGTGCTAGGGGTTGGAATGGCAGGGGTGGTAGTCCTCATCATGTTTCCACTGAATTCACCAGTCTGACTCGTAAGGAAACCATATGGAGCCTAGAGAATGACAACGGACTGCTACAAACTCCATCAATACTACCTCTAAGTGCAGCTGCCGTGACAGATATTCTATCTTTGTTAGAGCACATTAGCACTGTCTCAGCTACAAAGTACATACCATTGATCTGGTCAATGAATTCTTTTCCATCTTATCAAGACAACAGAGCAGAAAGAGTTCACGTTCCCACGGAAGAGACAATAGTATGCATTTATGGGTTTTCTCTAAGGCTATATTAACTCTCTCCCTCTGTCATAATATAGTCTAAAGAGACTTGGACCATCTGAACACACATTAGTGTATTCTACAGATGGCACCATATTAATCAGCCAAGATGATCAAGAAATGGCAAGTATTTTGAAGGCCTTGGTGAGATACATGCACTCCAGAGGGTGGGAGATGTATCCCATAAAGGTTCAGAAGCCTGTCTCATCACTAAAAAATTGTAGGGGTCTAGTGGCCTGGGGGATAATTTAAACAACTCCTTTACTAGGATCTTCATCTCCCCTTGCCCTTTTATCCTTCCACCACAATTCATGCAGACTTCCAGTCACCTCTGTTCTTTGTTTCACGAAGGACACCAAAAGCTATGTATCCAAAACTGAACTCATAACTTTCCCCAGAGACCCTGGCTCCACTCCTGTATTGTATCTCTTGGTGAATGTCTCTACCACCCATCCAACTACCCTATATGCCCCAGCTTTATCTCTCCCTTTACCCCAAATCCAATAAATTACTGAGTCCTAAACATCTCTCACGTCAGGCTTCTTATCATCTTCTCCACTGTTATTACTCTAATTCAGGCCTTCAGCATCTCTTTCCTGGTCTGACACTGTAGACAAATATTAGAGTGGAAAGAAAACCAATTTTGGAAACCTGTTGGTTTGTTGACCTAGGTTTTAATATTCATTTTACCCACTCTCTGCCTATATGATCTTGGACAAGTAAGTTAACCTAACACTTAGTTTCTTCATCTATAAAAAGAGATAATAAATATCCACCTCATAGGTTGGTATGAGGATAAAATGAAACTAATGTGTAAATTGCCTGCCATAGAGGTCAGCATATTTTCCTAGAAGGGTATACTTCATAGTGTAAAGCAGTCATCTTCCCCCAAAATTAAATTATAATAAATTTTATGTAATTCCAATCAAAAGTCCAGTAGGATTTGGCAGGGAAGTGGGTGGGGGGAGAGGCATTGGAGGAGTT